>CABHPQ010165278.1:20572-58055 GCA_902168405.1 Peromyscus aztecus | reverse complement strand
GAAAGAAAGAAAGAAAGAAAGAAAGAAAGAAAGAAAGAAAGAAAGAAAGAAAGAAAGAAAGAATTAAAGGGGGTGAAAAATGAAGGAAGGGAGGGAGGGAGGGAAGGAGGGAGTGAGCGAGGAAGGAAGGCAGGCAGGAAGACAGGAAGGCAGAAAGGAAGGCAAGCTATTATTTAAAAAATACTCCTTCAGTTTATACATGCCTGTGTTCTCATTCTTACTTTTGAGACATGTCTAAATCATAGCACATCAAAAGAATATTCCATTTCAAATCTGTGGAGAACTCTGCCCCACCAGGTTGTGAGCCTGCAGCCTGCTACTTATGTGTTTTGTATTACATCTCTGCTCAGACCCACTTTCTACCTATCCATTTCTAATTCAGACTTTTCTGGGTGGTTTAAAGCTTCTTCCTATCCATTCTTTAAGATGCTTACTTTAGCATCTTACACATTCCTCTCAGGCTTTTATTTGTGCATAATTCTTTGACACTCCAGGCGGCAAACTCTGAAACAGTTGTTGGCCTTTCTGTGGCCCCCAAACCATCCCGAGGAGCATGAATGATACAGGCAACATGGGAGCATCTTGAAGGCTGCGGTGCCCTGGGGGGGGAACGTGTGCTGTTCATTTAATGAATTAGCACCTCAGAAGAATGGTTTGTAAGGAAGGTGTTCCTGGTGGCGTGGAACACAAAAATAGGACGCGGATTCCGTCTGTTTCAGCACTATTTGGTGCAGTCAGCACTCTCTAGACTCTGGTTTAAAACTGATACCCAGAAGATGTTTTTAGCCAGTGTTTACAGTATCTAAAGATGCTGTTTAGATTAGGTAACAGCAGAAACCACGATGCTGCAGGAACTTCCAAGGAGAACGTGGTGCCTTTGGTCTTGAAAAATTAGGATGGCTCTCTGGCTCTCTGGTCCCTTTGCTAGAATGTCCAGTGATTTCAATTCCAGTGTCAAATCTTTTAAAAATCTGTATTTCAGGAATAAAGCCCCAATATGTTTCAGATCTAAATATAAGAAATAGATAAACAGCACACTTGAATGACTATGGCTTTAACAATGTAGTCAGTTAGTTACACTTATAGGATACCAAGGAGTACACAGCCACAAAACTAATTGATTCACATCCAAGATATTGTTATCACAATGCTACAACTTAGGCATGATTGTCTTTATTTTACAGGTAAAATAAATAAATAAACAGGCTAAAAACACATCACCTCCACTCTCAAATCTAAGGTTTTTCCCTGCCACTGCACTCCTTCTGTCTGTCATGTGTTAAAGTATGCTCTGAAGAAGTATGACAGCCTCTACACATGTCACGTGGACTGGTAATGAGGCTGCCGGAAGAGTCTTAACTTGCTGTTCTCACCGCTCCCACCTACAAGAAGCAATGCCTTACCACAGAATGAACGGCTCGGCGGCCACCTGTGTGAGCCATTTAAGTGAGTGTCTTTGTGCTGTGGAAAGCGGCTGCAGTCGTACTTCAAAACCAGTGCTTGACAGTTTCAAGAACTCAAGATACAGGCCAGTCTCACAGAAGCTGCTCTTGCCTACTTCTGAACATAAGAAGGAAGAGCCTTGAGGAAAAAAGAAAAGAAAAAAAGGCAACAGCACACTCACTTCAAGGCTGACAAAGCCACTTGATGCCCAGTGCACTGAGAGGCCCACTCCAGGACAGCTTTCCCAAAGAGCTCCTCCACCTGCTCCTCAGCCCATCTCTCAAGGGAAAGATCTCATTTCTGTGACACCACAAGTTAAAGACATCAGTTTTATTATCCACGGCTATTGCCGTAAAGCGAGATATCCACTGAGCCAAAGGTTAAGGTTCCTAAAGCAGAAAACTCAAACAGTGTGCTCCACGCTTCAGGAACGCCCTTTCAATCCGTGCAGATGACATTTCATAGTTCAAGGGCTATTGTTTTCTGACATATTTCTATGAAAAAATATAATTTGTTAGTCTTTTCTGAAATGGAAGTAACCTATCATTCTTCAGATGAAGGATTACTAACAAGTTTGTGATCTGGGCAGCAATTACACGTTATCAATAATTGCTTTGTTAAGAAAACAGATTTCAGCAATTTCTCACCAGTAAAATATTGCTCTTCTGACACCCACCCTTGAAGCTGAAAGAGGAATTAGTCTGCTGTTGGCATGGCAGGAATGGTCTCACCAGTGATCTGGAGACTATTTTGTTCGATCACAACGGATTCTTGAATTTTCAAGAATTTCCTCTCTCCTCAGGCCTGAGCTGATGCAATACCCTTCTACTTGAGAATTCAAATTATGTAGCCCCTCTTCCGTCATTAGCACACACTTCTCTGTCAGTTGGGAGGAGATTCGATAAGACACCTGTGATCACATACCTTCAGGAGGGAGCAGATGTGAGGGCGAGAGGTGAGGAAGCTGACTTGGTGGCCATCCAAACCAGCAGCAAATCCAGGCCTTAGTGTGTGTGTAGAACAGAATGGCACAGCCAAACTATCCTTGTTCCATTCCTGCTTTTAAAATTCTGGTTTAGAAACAGTAGGAAACTAGCCTTGGGACCCCTTTTACACTTTTAGCCTACTCTGCCCTACAATAATCTAATTATTGTTGCATGTAATGTTGACTTGTTTGGGGTTCAGTTTTCATCACTTCACCCCTTTTAGTTTTTAGTTTACTTTGTTTTATCCTGGAGGGGAAACTTTAAAGATTTCAGCAACTCCTAAGGACAATTTGGGAGGATATCCACGGCAGGTTTTGTAAGTCTGATCAGCCTGTACATAAAAGCTACACCTGGAAAAATCACAGGTTAGATGTGAATTTTTTATGATTTAATGAGTCAATGGATTTGGCCAATTAATACACACTTCTTAGCCTTTAACATAATGCAACAAAGTGCTTCAAAGACTTCTGACGAAAGTAGCTGAAGTATGGTGTGTGTACAAAAGTGTATGTGTGTGATCACTTGTATACTTGAACACATTCACAAGCAAACACATCCCTTAGGTTTGGCTTAGAAGCTAGAATGAGAAGTAAAAATTAAAAATAATAGACAACGTCTCAAAAGCCTAAGTCTTGTTTCCATTTGAGTCTTAAAGAAGGGTCTGAGTGGTTCGTCTTTTATCTAAAATGCTTCGCTCATAAATAATGAATGATAGAAAGGCAGATTTTGTACCTAAAGCCCCTTTCCATCCCAAAAGAAATTTATGATCCTTTCAAATTTTTAAATAACTTCAGTCTGTGAAATATTCTTGACCAAAGTCCTCAGGCAACCAGCTGGAATTATATTCCATGTAAAGCGGGGCTACTTTACCTCAACACAAGACACCAGAATTTTGCTGGAAGAACTATCCTGTAAATTGAAAGTTAATAGCACTGATTTTGCTGTCTAGTAGATGCTGGTAGCCAGTTGTATAATACAAAATGTCTTGTCGTCACCAAAGGGGAGCTAGGGACAGAATCAGAGCCATGTATTAATCACTGATATAAGAGAACCTGTGAAGGGGGAGGGGGAGGGTCTTACTAAAGAAACCTAAGTGCAAATTAAAATTTATCTAGATTGTGTGTGAGGGGGCTGGGGTGGGGTACACATATGCCAGGGCATGCATGCAAAGGTTAGAGAACAACTCTCTTGAAGTAGGCTCCTTCCATCGACGTAGAATCAGGGATCCAATTCAGGTTACTAGAGTTATGTCTCAAGTGCCTTTACTAGCCTAGCTATCTAGCCAGCCCCTGAAAGATAATCTTATTTTGAAACTGCTATTTGCCGGGCGGTGGTGGCACACGCCTTTAATCCCAGCACTTGGGAGGCAGAGGCAGGCGGATCTCTGTGAGTTCAAGGCTAGCCTGGGCTACAAAGTGAGTTCCAGGAAAGGCGCAAAGCTACACAAAGAAACCCTGTCTTGGAAAAAAAAAAAAGAAAGAAAGAAAAAGAAACTGCTATTGTACTCTGAAGAACATGGCCACACTATTTGATCTCTCTTCACATAAGGAGTTTCCCCTCATCTGGAATCTTGTCTTGCCTTCTAAAAAGCGTTGACCAAAAGAATGTGCACAGGGGATATTGTTATGGCTCTGAAGCTAAACCTTAAAAGGTTTTCACAGCTACCAGATTGATGTCTGGGGAGGCTTCACTACGGACCTCCATTGTAGGGAAGGTAGTCTAGCCTCCTATAAGACAAGAAGGCAAAGCATGAGGTGCCAACCAGCAGACATGAATGGCACCGTCTTGGACTGTGCAGGCAGCCAGTCTCCATCTAACTCACCTCATGAGTGAGCCTGGGTGAAATTAGATGGAGAAATACTTACCCAGCTGATGGAAGCAGGAGATAGAGAATTTTTTAAGCCTGTACATTTTGGAATGGTTTGTTATAAAGCAAAGACTAACAACCAGATGGTCTCCTGCTTGAAGCCAAAGGATGCTGCTGAGTCAAGAGACTCCTGAATGAGGTGTGGTGAATGAGAAGGTCCAAAGAGGTGAAAGGCCTGAGAGTCATAAAGACATGTTTCTTACTGTCCTGAAAGATGCCATCCAACTTTTAAAAAGCCTACTTAACAGAACCTTATTCTATTCAGCTGGGAAAATGGATTTATAGACTATGAATGGTATATAAAGCCCATACAGGTGGAGGAAGCTGTGGCTTTCTGCTTGTCCCCAGGCAGGTTAAAACATCTTGAGCAATACTGTAAAAAGAAACAAAACACAAAGCCTCAGGAAAAATAAACGTATGTGCATTAGACAGGTAATGGCCGTCAAGGTTTTGTGTAGATGATTTATCAACTTGACTATTCCAGAAGAACCTTCCCGGAAGTTCTTTTGCTATGGTTCCAGGTCAAAGCTGATGAAAGGAGGAATTTGCATGAGGCTTTTTGAAGGTGGAGGTGAAGACACAGTCTCGACTCTGAAGACTGGTGCAGGTGGGTTCTAGTTAGCTCTTGCCCTCCCCGTTACCCGGCATCCTCACCTGCTCCTCCAGCTCCTGGTTTTCTCAGATCAGTGTGTCGGAAAAGCCAGTTAGTGTTTTCTTGTTCTGATTTTATTTTTTAATTGCATTTATTCATCTTATGAGTATCTATACACATGTGGAGTTCAGAGGACCACTTGCTGGATTGGTCCTTGCCTTCCACTGTGTGAATCCCAGAACTTTAACTAAGGTCATTAGGCTCAGTCACAGGTGCCTCAGTCTGCTGAGTTGTCTTGCCAGCCCACAGAGTGGTTTTTAAATCCACTTCTCTTCCTCTTAGATTTCTCCCACATTTATGTAGATCTCCCTCAAGGATTATCATGACATAATGCTAACATTATGTAGTAGTCATGGTGTCTTGTTCATACTCAACCTTTGTTGCTTTTCAGATGAACTCTGATGGATCCAATTCAGAAAGAAAAGATGCTGAGAATGAGATTTTGCTCTGTAATCCTCCCTAGCTTGATACCCTCGCATCGGTGACACTAGACAATGTCCTTCCGTGATCATGTACACATGTACACAGATCATGTTCTGGTCATGGATGAACAGAGGTTATGGACAAAGATCTTACTCATCCCTTTCAAAACACCAAAGGGAGTCAAAATGCTGTCTAAAGATATAGGGACCCTGCAGACAAATCAGGAGGACTTAAATTAAAAATTGACTCGGTGGGAGCTGGAGAGATGGCTCAGTAGTGAGAGCGCTAGTGTCAACACCCACATGGTGAATCAAAACCATTTGTAACTCCAGATCCCAGGGACCTGACGACTTCTGACTTCTCCTGTCGCCAGGCATGCACATGGTGCACATACATGCAGGCAAAACACTCATTCATACACATAGCATGAAATAAGTAGATCTATGAAAAAAATCTCAAGTAGATAAGGGTGGCAACAATCATGTTCCATTGCATACATGTATGAAATGCTCAAAAATAAAGAAAATTTAAGCCTAGAATGGTGATAAAGCCTTTAGTCCCAGTACTCAGGAGGCAGAGATAGGAGGATCTCTGAGTCTGAGGCCAGCCTAGTCTACATAAGGAGTTCCAGGGGCAGCCAGGACTGTGTAGAGAGACCCTGTCTTTAAAAAAATTAATATTAAAATTAATTAGTTAATTTAAATAAACTAAAAGCAGAGCAAAAGCTAGCACTAGACTTGGTGAGAGAAGAGACTGTTGATGACATTTGAAGGGAAATGTATCTCAGAATTCTCATAGGTTTCCAGGCCTGTCTGAAACAACAAAACACCACATGAAAACTCTGTGAGCAAATACAATCTTGAAAGGTATAAATCAGAAAACAACAAAAAAATTTCTTTAAGACAAATAGAAATGTGCCAAGAAGAAACAAATGTTACAAGGTCCTCTCTTGGTGAAACCTGCCTCATACTACAGACAGCCCTCCTCCACTGTGATTGAAGGGAATTTTTAAATTTAAAGAGTAACATAGTTCTGACTTTTAACCTTTTTTAAAATTCTTATTTTCTTTCATGTTTACTGTATTAAGAGGTAATGTATGTGCCATGGCATACAGGCAGAGGTCAGAGGGCAACTTGTGGCCATTGGCTCTCTCCCTTCTGCTATGTGGGTTCCAGAAATTGAACTCAGGTCATCCATCAGTCTATAGCAAGTGTCTTTACCCACTGAGCATCTCACGGGCTTGTTCTGTTTATTTGTCTGTCTGGTTTTGTTTAATGGCTCAGGTCAGATATCTACTTCTGAATTTCATTGTCTGGTTTCTAAATGTGTAACTCTGGAACAAAGCAGATGGAAGGACCTACGTTAAAAATTCTGCCCCTCAAAGCTAGAGTGAAGATCTCCTAGCTAACTGTCAATGTGTTTGACTAACCCTGAACCCAAGGACGGGAGTCAGTAGGTCTTCAGCAGAACCAGAACCAGGAATTGTAGGTGACTCTGAGCCAGTCAGTCTAAGATCACACCATAGGGAGTATTTATTGTATGCAACCATATGAGCTCCTCCTGTTCTTGGTAACAAAGGAAATAATGTAAATGCTGTTTTAAAGGCATAAAAATACCACATGCCACAGAAGAAAGAAAAATCCAGCCACACCATTTGCTTTTGTTCCTGTGATAAATGCATGTAGGCTCTCTCTCTCTCTCTCTCTCTCTCTCTCTCTCTCTCTCTCTCTCTCTCTCGGGGGAGGGGGGCACAAGCCTGTGTATGTGCGCCAGTGTGAGAACATCCTGTACTCATGTCCTTGATGTGGTCTTCAGCTTTGTATCAGATGTGAAGACATGAGGGTCTCAGCTTTGCCATCAGGTCCTGGAAGACAACTCTAAAGGAGAGCAAACTTTTCTCTCATTGTGTTCTGTTAATGCCCCATAAAGCATAACATCAACTATGTGAATTTATTTGTGGGAGAAATACCTATATTTTCTTTATAATAAAGTGAATTCAGGAGAGTTAAGTAAAATTTTGGACCATATGAATTGATTATGTTCAGCAAAATAGATAATGTCCAGAACTTGCAGAGGATTGTGCATCTTGTACTTAAAAGTCTCTAAAGGGTCAGAAGGTGGGTTGTCTGTCTTCCAAATCTGGAACTCAATTTTGCTTGTATTCCAAGAATATGCAATGAAAAATGGCATCTAGAATGTCATTGCATTTAAGGACAAATATCCCAAATATTCTCCCTGGCATCTTTAGACTCTATAGACTTTCTGCCCCTGTATCCAATGCCTTCCCTGGACCTCCTTCGCCTGCCTTAATCCTGCTTTTCCCAAGACTCTTCTCAGGTCCATCTCTTCCCCTAAAGCCCCCACTGCTCACCTCGCACAGTCTAGGGAGGTGGATCATTTCTTTGATCAACAGGCTGTGACAGTGGCATCTGTGACCACTTTGCTTCTGCCAAAGACCTAGGACTTTGAAATGCCCTGAGCCTCACCCTCTTTGTCTCTATAACCTTCTGGGGATAAGCAGATCAAAGTTAAAGAATACTTGTGTAATAAGTGAGTTTTAAACAAATGAACATTAATTACTATATAATAATCCTAATAGGAGAGGGGTACACACCTTTAGTCCAAGCATTTGGGAGGCAGAGGCAGATGGATTCCTACTACTTCAAGGCCAGCCTGGTCTACATAGTAAATTCCAGGCCAGCAAGGACTACATGGTGAGATCCTGTATCAAAAAAAGAAAAAGAAATTCTAATAAAGTATGACATTCTTTGCAGCCCAAGTGTTAATTGCATGTATGAAAAACACTACCAAGGAGATCAAACATAATGGACATTTGTTTGACAGCCACAGAATCAAATGTGTGAATGTCTACAGCCATGCCTAACCAAGGAGCAGTGTGCCATGTGACTTGTAAGTGGTGTGAACTTACAGTGTAAGGAGCATCCGCCCTCCCTCTCCCTCCCTCTCCTTCACCTCCCTCCCTCCCTCCCTGCTTCCTTTCCCCCTTTTTTCCCCTCCCTCTGTCCCCTCCCTCCATCCCCTCTCCCTCTTCCCCTCACTCCTCTCTCCGCACAGCTCTGGACACAGATTTCAGCAAATAGTGATCCTTCTTTGTTTCTGCTCTCACCATTGGTCCACCAGTCCTATACTGTATTTGGAGATAAATGTACAAACTCTTCAAACCAAGAATAAAGGTAAAAGTAAGGGTTTAATTTCCATAGAAAGAAATTAAATATTCCCTTTCATTGGTTAACTTATTTAAAATACATCCCCACCACTTAATTAGCATCATTTAGTCAGGTATAATTTCACACTTGTTGCACTGTCCAAAACTTTTTTAAGCTCAGAGGACTGTGTGTTTCGTCTCTTCTCCCACTGCACATTGAGCTGCATGGTTCCAGGCAAACTGTGATTAAGAAAATGAGTTCTGCTTTTAATCAATTAAATTAAGGAGTTGGCACAATGAAGCTCATAACTCCTTAAAATAATGACTAAATAAAAAGGAACTAGTTTAATATTTAGCACAGTGAGACAGTCATCAGAAAGTAATAAAAACAGACATATTTAAAGAGATAAAAGTGACAAACCTATATAATGTGTGCAGTTTGTCCCAATAACCTCTAAAATTAGCATCTTATCACAGAGGCCTTGCAAATCATTGCTCTTTCCCAGCAAAATCAAACCAAATTCACCATCACGTTACAAAGCCATCACTCCAGAGGCCCCTATATCCTTAGCAAAGAAACGCTACAAGAAAACTATGTAACTATTTCTTTTTTTCTTTTTCTTTTATTGAAAATGTTTTTTTCTCACATAATGTTTGCTGATTATAGTTTCCCTGCCCCTACTCCACTCAGCTTTTCCCCACATCCCCTCCCAAATGGATCCACTCGCTTTCTATCTCTCACTAGAAAACAAATAGGTTTCTACAGGATAATAATAAAAACATGATATGATTTATCATATACAATAAAAAAAACAATGGAATTGCACAAAACAACAAACAGAAGGAAAAGAGCTCAAGAGACAGCACAAGAATCAGAGACCCACTCATTCGCACACCCTGGAATCCCATAAAAACATTAAACTGGAAGTCATAATATATATTCAGAGGACCTGGTGCAGAGGTGCACAGGCCCTGTGCATGCTGCCTCAGTCCCTGTGAGCTCATATGAGCTTTGATCATGTTGACTTACAGGCCTTTGTTTTGGTGTCCTCCATCCCCTCTAGCTCTTATAGTCTTTTGCCACTCCTTCCACAGGGTTCCCTGAGCTCTGAGGAGAGTGATCTGATAGAGACATACCATTTAGAGCTGTGTGTTGCAAGGTCTTTCATTCTCTGCATAATGTCTGGCTGTGCATCTCTGTATTTGTCCCATCTGCTGCTGGAGGAAGCTTCTCTTGATGATGGCTGAGCAAGGAAGGCACTGATCTATGAGTATAGCAGAATGTCATTATCAGTCATTTTTATTTTGTTTTGTTTTATTTAAAATAGTACTTTTTGGTTTTAACTTAGGTCCCTGGGCTATCTAGTTTCAGGTTCTTGGTCACCCAAAAAGTGTTGGGTATGGATTGCGTCTCATGGGGTGGGTCTTAAGTCAAATCCAATATTGGCTGGTTACTCCCACAACCTTTGTGCCACCATTGCCCTAGCATATCTTGTAGGCAGGACAAATTGTAGATCAAAGGGTTTGTGGATGGTTTGGTGTTCACATTTCTATCTTAGCATGCAGAGTACCTTCCTGTACCAAAGCTGCTAGAACATAAAGGTGAAGGCTCTACGTAGGGACCAGCTCTACTTCACCATGTTCAGTGAATTGTGTTGGTGTTGTCTTCATCACTGTGGCCTTGCTGTCAATTTGTGAAGAGCAACCTGTAGTCTTGCCAATAGTTTTGGTTGTTTGGTAATTCTACTGGGACACCTTTGGCCAACAACTCAGTTAGATGTAACCCAATTCTGGTCCTGGAAGCTTTGCTTGATGACAAGAGATGACAAGGTGGTACTCTGTCTCCCCCATTATTTGGCAATTTCATTTAGATTGCCTTCATATATGTACATAGTTTAGTAATCTTCTACTATATCAGGTTTCCATATTACCTCTCAAATGGACCTTAATTTTAGCTGTCTCCATGTTCCCTCTCTGGTTCCTCTCTCCCCTCTTCCTAACCACTTTGATCTCCCATTACAGCCCCCACCACATTCAGCCATAACTATTCTATTTTTCTTTTCTAAGGAGATCTATCTGCCCCCATCCCATCTCTTACTCTGTACCTAACCTCCATGGAGTCTATGGATTGTAGTTTGCTTATCTTTGACTTAACAGCTAATATCTACATTTAAGCAAAAATATACCATATTTGTGTAGCACAAATCTTAAAAGTTCTTATTAATAAAAACAAACCCAGAGCCAGGTATTGGGGTGAACACTGAATGATCAGAGAAGCAGAACAAGCCACAGCCACCTCACCTTGCCAATTCCTCAGCTGATCCTGTTTCCTCAGACTGGAAGTCTCTGAGTCCGCATCCAGAATGAATCTCAGCTGAATTGCTGCTAAAAACCTAAAAGCTTAACCAGCTCTACTTCCTGGTTTTCATGCCTTATATACCTTTCTGCTTTCTGTCATCACTTCCTGGGATTAAAGGCGTGAGTCACCATTCCTGGCTGTTTCCAGTGTGGCTTTGAACTCACAGAGATCCAGATGGATCTCTGCCTCCCAAGTGTGTGTGCCACCATTTTCTGGCCTCTGTGTCTAGTGGCTGTTCTGTTCTCTGACCCCAGATAAGTTTATTATGGTGCACAATATTTTGGGGAACACAGTATCACCACATATTTGTCTTTCTGGGTGTGAGATACTTTTTACTCAGTATGATTTTTCTTCCTTTCCAATTTGTATCCCCTGATCTCCTTAAGTTGTCTTATTGCTCTAGCTAAGACTTCAAGTACTATGTTGAATAGGTATGGAGTAAGTAGACAGCCTTTTCCTATTCCTGATTTTCACATCTTTTTTTTAATGTGTTCTTGGATTCCATTTGTAAGTATTTTATTATTTTTGCATCTATGTTCATAAAGGAAATAGATCTGTAATTCCCTTTCTTTGTTGGATCTTTACGTGGTTTGGGCATCAGGGTAACTGTGGCCTCATAAAATGAATTGGGCAATGTTCCTTCTATTCCTATTTTGTGGAACAATTTAAGGAGTATTGGCATTAACTCTTTGAAAGTCTAGTAGAATTCTGTACTAAAACGATCTGGCTCTGGGCTTTTTTTTTTTTTGGATTGGGAGATTTTAATGACAGCTTTCATTTCATTAGGTGTTATAGGAGTGATTAAATTGCTGATCTGATCTTGATTTAACTTTGGCAAGTGGTATGGATTGAGAAAATTATCCATTTCTTTTAGATTTTTCAATTTGGTGGAATACAGGTTTTTAAAGTGTATCTATGGTTATGCGGCCTTTTCGTTTCTGATTTTCTTAATTTGGATCTACTATTTCCACCTTTTAGTGAATTTAGATAAAGATTTGTCAATCATATAGATTTTCTCAAAAACCAGCTCTTTGTTTCAATGCCTCTTTCTTTGTTTCTGTCTCACTGAGTTCATCTCTGAGCTGATTATTTCTTGCTGTCTACCCTTTTGGGTGTGATTTCTTCTTTTTGTTCTAGAGCTTTCAGGTGTGCTGCTAAGTTACTACTATGGGATCTCCCCAACTTTTTTTTATAAGCACTTAGTGCTATGAACTTGTCTCTTAAAAGCACTTTCATAATGTCCCATATGTTTGGGTATGTTGTGTTTTCATTTTCATTCAATTCTAAGAAGTCATTAATTTCTTTCTTGACCCGTTTTTTATTCAGTAGAGAGTTGTTCAGTTTCCATGAGTTTGTAAGCTTTCTGTTGTTCTGTTGTTGATATTCTGGCCTAATAGGACTCAGAATGTTATTTCTATTTTCTTGAATCTATTGAGACTTGCTTATCTGAGTATGTAGTCAATTTTGGATAAAATTCATTTGGTTTATAACATCAGTTAGCTCCAACATTTCTCTGTTTAGGTTTTGATTTTGATAGTCTGGGAATTATATTTTTCCTTGGGTGTACTTAACCTCTTTAGGTTGGAGTTTTCCTTCTAGTGTGTTCTATAGGGATGGATTTGTAGACAGATATTGCTTTTTATCACAGACTACCTTATTTTCTTCATCATCTGGGTGGTTGAAAGTTTTGCTGGATATAGTATACTGGTTTGGCATCTGTGGTCTCTCAGAGTCTATAGAACAATTGTCCAGGCCCTTCTGGCTTCTAGAGTCTCTGTTAAGAAGTCAGGTGTAATTCTAATAGGTCTGCCCTTATGTTTCTTGTCCTTTTTCCCTTGTAGCTTTTAAAATTCTTTGTTATGTATTTTTGGTATTTTTATTTTCGTGTGCCAAGAAAAATCTTCTTTTCTGCTCAATCTACTTGGTGTTTTGTATGCTTCTTGTACCTTGATAGGCATTTCCTTTAGTTTAGAAAAATTTTCTTCCATAATTTTGTTGAAAATTCTGTGCCTTCGACCCATGTTTCCTATTATTCTTAGGTTTAGTCTTTTTGTAGTGTCCCAGATTTTCTGGATGTTTTGGGCCAGTAGTTTTTTTTTTATTTTTAGGTTCAACATTTTCTTTGACTGAAATATCCATTTCTTCTATCATATCTTCAGTGCTTGAGAATCTCTCTTCTATCTCTTGTATTGTGTTGGCAAAGCTTGCCTCTGTAGTTCTTGTTTGAATTCCTACATTTTTTTCATTTCCAGAATTCTCTCAGATAGTGTTTTCTTAATTGTTTCTATTTCCCTTTTCAGGTCTTGAACAGTTTTATTCATTTCTTTCAACTGTTTGTTTTTTCTTGGTTTTCTTTAAGGGAATTATTCATTTCCTCTTTAAGGACCTCTATCATCTTCATATAGTTGGTTTTAAGGCCTTTTTCTTGTACTTCAGCTATGTTGGAATATTCAGAGTCTGCCATAATAGGATGCCTGGGCTCTGGTGAAGACATATTGCCATGGCTGTTATTGACTGTGTTCTTATCCTGGTGTCTAGGCATCTGGGTTTGGGGTGAATATAGGTCTGGGTGCTGATTTCTGGGTCTGTCTTTGTTGGGTGGATGTTTTGTTTCTTGGTTTCTGTTTCCTCTCTGGATTTTCAGTGTTTTGGCTCTGTGTTGCCTATTTTACTGACCTGCTCAGCTGGTGTGTTCACGGGGAGTACTCACTGGTGTTAGAGGCTGAGGCAAGGGTGAGGAAGGTATGGTCCGTGAGGTCCATGGGGAGCAGGGTGAAGGAGGCTGTAACTGGTGTTCTGTTTCAGTGCTAAGTATGAGCCTGAGGGATTGGGTCTCCTGGGGGAACAGAGTGAAGAGGAAGGTCTGTGGGTAGCTGACCTGGTCTTCTCTCCCTCTCCCTTCTCTCTCCTTTGATATTCTCATGTAAACTGGCCTTGAAATCATTCTATAAACAAGGATGACCTTGAACACCTGAACTCCTGATCCTCCTGCCTGCAGCTCCCAAGTACTAGGATAATACGGGTGCACCACAGAACCCCCAACTTACTACTGACACTTTGTTTGGGGACAGAGTCTCACTAGGTCCAGGCTGACTTTCAACTCGCTGTGCCGCTGAGACTGACCTGGAACTCCTTGAACCACCTGCATGGCATTTTGCCACATAAGTGTTACCACAGCTGACATTATATGAACACCTTAACAACAGTCAGAAGTCTGACATTCTGAAGACCTAGGTTTGCTTCATAGTCAAATTTTTCAATAAAAAATAGCCTTTAATCTGGTGTTAGGAAACTTTTTAAAGGAAACAATGGCTGGCATTTCCCACAACACAGTGTTGCATGCCCATTTCCTTGACCAACTAATCCATCTCTGTTAGTGGTAGATTGCCTCTAGATTATTATTCAACCATTAAATTTAAACACCTACTACATAGCTGTCTCTCACTCTCCTCAATGCACTGTCATGCACAAGTTTAAGAGCAGAGCAGTGGTATTTATTACTTTGTTAGTGCAGTTTTATTAAATTCCCCAATGCTGGCCTTTTGTAGCAGAGGAGCGCAACCTTGTCTAAAAATTCTATTGTAACCACATGGTTATTTTTGATCTGGGTACCTATGCTTTCAGAGAACACAGTCTTCTTGAACACACACATAGAGGAACTTCAGAGGGGACTGGAGAATTCATCTATTACCCCTTTGGGCCACTTGGACTTGCAATTTGAAACTGATGGTGTCTCCCTACAATATCTGAGTACCCAGCAGTAATAACGCAGCTCCATCCCCTAGCAGCCCATAGTGTGTCCATTATCCACAAAACACATGCTCTAAAGTCTATGGCCTAAGGTACTATGGATGGCATAGGACTGCACTGACATTGTTCTTTCTGAGTTTAAAGCAGATGACAAAAGAACTGACCAGATGAAACAGCACAAGAGAAAGGTGGTCACTGATGTGGCTCTTTACATGTTATCTGGTGTCATTTTCAAATAAAAGCATGTACATGGATGTATCCAGTCAAGTGTGTGCGTGCTTCTCCCTAATGGTGCTGTTATAAAAGCTTAGGTAAGCTGAGGTTCAAGGCCAGCCTGGGCTTCAGAGCATTACACTTTATGATCCTGTTTACAAAAATAAAAAACACCAAAACCATGAAAACAACTTAGGTGGTAAGGAGTCTTCTGGACATCTCCAGATGGATTGCTTTTCACATCTTCTCCTCTCTGGGCCTCCATATTTCAACAAAATTACCTTCCTAAATTCCTTTTTTGTCACCCTACAACACACAGAATAAAACCCAAACTCTTTTAGGACTTGTTCAAAATGATGAAGGTCCAACTTGCTGATCCACTGCTCCTTACAGTCTCTCTGCAACCTTCTTCTGCACATCAAAGGATGTGGGTGGTGAGGGAGGACCTGAGAGTCTGTCTTCTCCGATGGAGATGAGGTGGAACCTGACATACTCCACATCAAGCAGATTCCGATTCACAGGAGTAGCAGGAACACGCATCTGCTACCTTCCACTCCCACCCCAAATCATGGGCAGAAATGAAGGGCTATCTCTCCGAAGGAGGCTGGGGACTAGGAGAACCGTATCCATAAGATGAGCTCGGGCAGGAGCCAGAGAAGGACCCTAAACACAGCGGCATCAAAGCCAGAAGCACTCAGAAGGCAAAGACAGAGATCTCTGTGAGTTCAAGTCCAACGTGGTCTATATGGTGAGTTCCAGGCCTGCCAGGCTACTTAGTGAGGCTCTCTAAATAGATAAATAGATAGATAGATAGATAGATAGATAGATAGATAGATAGATAGATAGATAGATAACTTTTTATTTGTAAGTTTTGTCCATCAGTTGCTCAGGAATGTTACCAATCTGCTGAAAATTCAGAACTTCAAACATAAAGAGGGAATTATAAAGGGTTCACAGAAATGTGAAAATGGTTTTCTTAAGGTTTGAATCCAGATGAGAATCCAGATGTTCTATCAGATCCAGGTGTGAGGAAAGAATGGAAAATTTTTCTTTCAGGTTCTGAGATTAAATTATTTTAAACCTAACCTCCAGGGTTATCAATTATTTATAAGAATAAAAGGTAAATCTAGGAGAACAAAAAGACTTGACAAAATTTCAACATAAATCACTTAGTGCAGTACTTATAGAAAAGACAGAAAAAAGCCTGGACTGAAAACAGTATCAAGGAGCTCCTCTAACGCCAGCACCCAGGGGCAGAGGCAGATGGATCCCTGTGAGACTGAGCCAGCCTGGTTCAAGGCAAGGCTTGCCACCACAATGTTGAAACAGTTCCATGCCAACCAGTGAAACCTGTCTCAAATAAGCAAATAAAATTACTTAATTCTTTATTCGGTTCAAATGATTATTACTTATTGAGAAACTAAAACATTTAAGGCAATTAATTATATGAATTCATTCCTCTAGAAATATTCAACTTTTGGCCAGGCATGGTGGTCCATGCCTTTAATCCTAGTACCCAGGAGGCACAGGCAGGTGGATCCCTGTGAGTTCAAGGCCAGCCTGGTCTACAAATCGAATTCCTGGATAGCCAGAGCTGTTATACAGAGAAAGCTTATCTTGAAAAAGACAAAGAAAAAAAGAAACATTCAACTTTTTAAAATAGCAAATGGAAACATTAGAAGAGAGAAAAAAGTTGCCTGGAGGTAGTGGCAAACACCTTTAATCCCAGCACTGGATCTCTGAGTTTGAGGCCAGTCTAGTCTACAGAGCAAGTTCTAGGACAACCAGGGCTACACAAAGAAAACTTTTTTCGAAACAACCCCCCACCCCACACCCACACACACAAAAGAAAAAGAAGAGAGAAAAAAGGAAATGGGATATTTCTTTTCTTTTTTTTTTTTTTTTTTTGGTTTTTCGAGACAGGGTTTCTCTGTGTAGCTTTGCGCCTCTCCTGGAGCCCAGGCTGGCCTCGAACTCACAGAGATCCGCCTGGCTCTGCCTCCCGAGTGCTGGGATTAAAGGCATGCGCCACCAACGCCCGGCAGGATATTTCTTATTCCTTTTCATGAATGCATTGGTAAATGTTTAAGTTCAGTCTTCAAACTCAGGTTCTGGGTGACTGTGGCTTCATACTCTTGGATGACAAAATAAATGACATCCTTATTTTTACTAACCTCTTGTTGAAGATTAGCACCACTATCCCACCAATGAAGATGGCATAAATAACTTATCCCCTTTCTTTTGGTGTGTATATGTGAAAATCTCCCTGTGGTCCTCAGTAGATGTACCTGTGATTTGCACATAATCTCCAAGTTCCTGCCTCCAGATGATCTTGCAAACGAGCTGACGACCTGTAGTCAAATGTGCCCAGTTGTCAGTGCCTTCCAGTGGTTACCCAGCTGCCTCTATTTTGATATCTGAAATTCTTATATATCTCTATCCATCAAGACATGAAAGGAGGTGAGTTTTCCACAATACTTGGTAACACTTTGCAAGACAGTAGAGTTGAAGTGAGATTTAAACTTCTATGATACACGTATTTTATGACGTGGATGACTTACTGCTAAAGGTATAAACCTTGGATTTCCAAAGAAGCTACATAGTGGAGGTAACTGTTGGCATGTCCTTCAAAGTGACTTGGCTGGTGAGATGGCTGAGCGCCTCCAAGCCTGACCATCTGAGTTCAATATCTAGGATCCACATAGTAGAAGGAGAGAGTCGACTCCCACAACTTGTCCTCTGACCTCCACATGCACACTGTGGCATGATCATACCAACATCCTACTTCCACACACAAAATAAATACATGTAATAAATATTTTTTAAGTAACTTGTTCTTCACAGATCTCACAACATCAGAGGCCACCCCTGTTGCAAGCTCCATGGCAACAAAAACGTATTTATACAAAATAGAACCTCGTTGAACCCTGTTTCTTAACCGGCTTCCCCACCTTCTCTGGCATTAAATATTTCTCTAGTATCATTTTTAATGACTGAATAGAGCCTGGTTATTAAATATTTATGTCTTATCCAGTTCTTATTTCTACCAAAAACACTTTCATAAAAATCTTGTAGCTAAAATTTTCCAACATCTAGGACTTTTTTCTTAGCATGAATCCCCAAAGTGAAAACACTGGTTTAAAGGTTTTATGCAGAATTCTGAGGCATTCAACAGATATGGCCAAACTGCCTTCCAGAAAGATTTTAAAAATTTACACTCTCACCAACAGCATATGACTGTGCCTCTTTCTATACCATTTTGCCAACACTGAAAAATATGATTTTTTAAAAATCTTAAAAATTCAGTTTGGGACCCAGAAGACGGCTCAGCTGGTAAAAGCCCTTGCCATATAAGCCTGACAATCGGAGTTCCATCCCAAAGCCCATGTAAAAAGCCAGATGTGTAATTCCTGCGCTCCTACAGCAAGATGCCAGAGATAATGAGCTAGTACTAGCAACTGAGCTGTCCTGGGGTCACACCACAGCATACACCCCAAAAGCAAGGTGGAAGGTAAGAACCAACTCCCAAACGTTTTCCTCTGACCTTCACTTGTGTGGAGTGGCATGTGTGTACACGCACACACAATAAACAAATGAGTTTTTAAATCCAGTTTTTATCCGAAAGCAGGCAGCTGGCCTCCATGGGACGGAGGAATGAGAACAATACTTCGATGCCTATTTGCAGACTTTCTTCTTAAATTTTTGTTCTTTGCCCATCAATTACTCTAAAAGATTAACCATTCAGCCTTGAGAGTCTGGTTGTAACTGTCTCTATTAAAATTTAAATATTACCTTTAAAAGTGTGCATTGGACCTCTGTGCCTTCAAAGGTCAAGTTCAAGCCCCTTCTTTGAAAGGACGCCTTCCCCGGAGACAAAGGGAAGCCCATTACCATTGTGCCCTCCTTTCCTTCTGCTCTTTGCTCATTTTAAAGCACAGGTCATATGACTGAAGCAGGAAGCAGTCATGGCATACAATATGTCCATGTAGCCTCACAGTGGACTGTGCAACCCTGAATGGAACTCACATAACAGCCAGGGGGAATCCTTAATGTGTTGTCCATCCGAACAATTTCTCGCTGATTTGTTTTCAGAATGACACTGGAACGGACCTATAAAACTTCAGGATGTTTCAGTTTTTTACTTTGAACTCACTTATGGAAGGAGATTGGGTAATAGACACTGTCCTATCTCTGTATGAACCACCCAGAAGATTTCTAACATGGATGCTCTTTCTGCCACAACACTGAACTTTAAGACCATGAAATAGTCCCAAAGCTTGCAAACCCCGTTCCTTTGATAAGAAGCATGCTGGCAGCTGCTACAGCCATGCTCTCCCTATACCTGCAAATGAAATAATCCACGGAGAAAATGATGAGGATGGTGGCTGTAAACACAGCCACACTCTTCAGATTCATTGTGATGACAGTGTTAACTGCTGTTGTTCATACTCATGTAAAATTTCAAAAATGCTACAATGCTAAAGAAAAAAGTAGCTGTGGAGATCAAAGAAGATCAAACAATGGGAACCTCTGGTGTCTTAACAGTTATCAAAGGAAATCGCACAGCTCTTGAGACATTCAATACTTATTATTTCATTAAAAACACAGAGCTGAAAAGAGGGAGGGAGCGAGGGACAGAGTGACAAAGAACAATAAAACACTGCTTTCCCTCCGTATTTAACCCAGGAAATCTCAAACATCTAATGACCTGCTTATTTGCTGGGGTGGAGGGAAAGATCACAAAACTCTTAAACTAAAAGCTTCATTTTTTTTTTAACTTCTTGCCTAGCCACTGGTCTCTCTCTCTCTCTCTCTCTCTCTCTCTCTCTCTCTCTCTCTCTCTCTCCTTACATTACCAGGCTCCAGTTATAAAGGGTCCAAATTAACCATGTCTATTTCCGTTCATTCCCAGAACAACTTTTTGTGATATAATCAGATCTATCAAAGTACTAAATCGGCAGTTTCAGGTGGCTTACCACATTAGAGTTGTTCGTGGGACAAAAGAGGTACTAGGCTAGGCCATAGGGAAATTTTCAAAAGTACTTGGTGAAAGTTGATGACAAATTTACTGGAAGGCCTGGGCCCCCTGGAGTATTTAGGAGTGGCAGGTTTGAAGTTCAAAGAGGGCTGTATGGGTAGGAAGATTTAAACGGAACTAACCCTTGAATCCACTTCCCAAGGCTGTGCGGAGACCCTGTCACCTTCTCCAAACCTGTTGGGAGGGTCCAAGAAGGAGCTGAAGGCCACTGGTGAGCCTATGACCAAGCAGTTGGGCATTTGTGTGGCTGGTAGCTGGACTGCCCAGTCTCAGGCTGTGTAATGGGAAGGACATTGCTGGTGTAGGTGATGACCAATTCTCTTTGACAGCAGAGTGTGAGGAGTAAGCGAGTTGGGGGGGTGGAGTTTACAAGGAGGAGGAACTGAGTCAGATAGGAGTAGGGAAATATTCTTCCCAAGAGGGTCTGGGTGAGTCTGTGGGGTGAATCACCAGAGACCCTGACTGGGAGGCTGGGTGGGAGGTGGCTACACTGGAGGTGGCAGATGCCACCACATCAAAAGAGACTCTTGAGAGACCCAGCAGAGGAAACGTTTGACATCCTTCACCATGTCAGCAGAGAAAGTGTCAGCTTGACAAGGCTGCCTTGCAGCGTCGCGGGCACCATCTTCCTTCTGCACCAGTCAAGAAGGCTTCCTGCATCCATCTGCCTCTCTTCTCCCTCTTCTGTGGCTCACCAACAGCCATTGGCAAGGTTGGAGGAAGAAGGGAACCAAAGTGTGAAGGATTTGGAGCTCTATGGCCTTCAGATTGGAGACCTGGCTACATGACCAGGGACCTTTCAGCTCCCTAACACGGAGGAGAGGAAGAGCTCATGAACATGCTGCAGTGTTTAACCAGGACAAAGAAAGCCACCACCTGAGCAGATCTGAGGAGAGTGTAGAGAAGCAGCATGAATTTGTTTAAGACTATACATAGGAAGCCCTGTGAGTTCCATTGGGGAGCTGTACCCATATTCTTAAAACTTGTCAGTAATCTTTCTTTAAAAGGCCTGGCGAAATGATGGGCAGATAACATGAAATCTGAAACTGAACTCTGAGTGGCCTTGACTAAATCCTGGACTCGTAAAGTTTTTGCCCCAGTACATTAAGACCTTAGGAGGGGTAGTATCTCAGACTTGTTCATGTTCTGGGTGCTGTTGGTCAAGGACAAACCACAGGGCTAAGGTGGTGGCAAATGCCTGTAATCCAATCACTTGGGAGGCAAGTTATCTTTCTAGGTTCACTTTGATTTCAAGGTGAACTTGGGCTACACAGTGAGTTCTAGGCCAGTCTGGGATACATAGAGAGATCTTGTTTCAGCATGCACACAAAAAAATACAAACAGAATTCATATTGAGAAAGGAATCATCTCAGGACAGCTGGTACAGAGAGTGAGATCGAGGGAAGGGCAGTTGAGAAGCCAGGACTGCCCAGCCTGCTAGCCCAACAGGGAACTAGGTACACAGTAGAAAAGAACCGTCCAATAGAAATGCCATGCAACTCAAATTGGTGGCTTTAACCTTTCCAGTAGCCACATTAAAAAAAAATCAAGCCAGGTGTGGTGGCTTATATCTTTGATCCCAGCACTCAGAAGGCAGAGGAATGCAGATCTCTGTGAGTTCACAGGCAGCCTTGTCCACATAGTGAGTTCCAAGGCACCAAGGGCTGTATATTGAGACTATTTAAAAAATAAAAATAAAAAGTACCAAAGCAGGTTAAATTAATTAATTTTATTACTATGTTTCTCTTAGCCCATTAAATTCAGCATTTCAATGATTATTTGATATATTAAATTTTTGACAGCCTTTGAAAGTATGTATTTTATACTTATAGTACAACTCAATTAGGATACCCCATTCCATCTTGATGTGCATTTCATAACATTTATTTACTCTAGCCAAGGATTTTGTAATCATGCTCAAAAGATTTCCAGCAGCTGGAATACGATGTTTGGTTCTGTTTGCTTTTGTGACAGGGTAGTATTGGCTGATTTAAAACTCAGAGATCCACCTGCCTTGCCTCCCAGTGCTGGGATTAAAGGAATGCACCAGCATGCCTAGCAGTATTATTTTAAAATGTTAAATTAATTGAAATCAAGTAGGGTTTCAAGTGCCCTCTCTCAGTCACACCTGTCTTGTCTCATGTGCCCAGTATGCCAGTGGCTACTGTCCCAAGGGCACAGATGTATCGTGCACTCTGAGTTATTCAACCTGGACAATGGGGAAGCTGGGATAATTACCCACCATGAAGACCCACTGCAGACAATGGATGACAACTGAGCTTGCCTACCGCTAGAACAAAGCTTCATGTGGATGGGTGTGTAGGGCATGGGTGCATGGTTAGAGAAGCATTTTGCCTGTAGAGATAAACTTCAGGGGATGTGGGCAGAGGAGGCGGTGCTGGCTGCCGTATTTGACATCCCTTTTATTCTGTAGAAGGCTTTGCCGAGTGTCTTCTACTTGAACAGCTAACACTAATCTTCAACCTTCCTGCACTGGCGACTTGGGGGAGGGGGGAACCCCCAGCTCCTCAAACCAGGCCTGCAATAATGCCTTTGCAATTTATGACCAGTGATTCAGGCATGCTGAGACATTTGGAGGTCTGTAGCACCGACTTATGTGGCCACTCCCACTGCAATCTCCAGTCTTTAGTAGAAGGAGCTATACTCCAGCGTAGTCCTGCAGGACATGGCATGTGAGAACTTCTACAGCTGGTTGAGCTCAGAGCCCCGACACCTGGCGCTGGGACTCACTCCAGTTGGCCCTTTTCTATTGCACTTTGATTCTCTGAACTCTCCCCTGACCCCAGATTCACTAAGTTCTGTCTCCTAATTGCAGACAGCTGACTTCCCTGGTCACTGTGCTTTAACTGCTTGCCCTGGGGGCTTTCAGATGCCTGGTGGCTCTGCCCACTCCCACTTTGTCCCTAGGGGCTCATTGGTCTCAGTTATCTGCTGCTTTCTGGCTTGTGTGAGGCTAAAGCCTCTGGATTCCACTTTCACCGGCCAGATTAAATCTCCTATCTTCTTCCTTTTTTCTTGAGTCACCTAACCAGATCTTTTTCCAGGTTCCTGGCTCTACCAGCCCCTCTCAACTTCCTGTAGTCAGGTCTTAAAACAACACATCCCCTAGATAGGATAGCATCTTCTTCAAGCTTAAATTAATGCACATAAGCTGCTATTGTACCTATTTCTAATTCATTCTGCACTATGCAGTCAGATTCATTTCTTAAAATCCAGTACTTGACATGTCAAAATCTGCTAAAGAAATAATTCATAACTGTCCTACATGGAGTCAGGTGCCAGGGAGACAAAAGAAGCATATGACAGTGTTCCTGGCTTCAAGTAGATTTCAAGTGAATTTGATGGAGTCGTCAGAGAGTGCAGAACAAAGATCCCGGTTGGCAAATCTCATCTGTGCGGGGCCAAACAGTAAATATTTTAGTCACTGTGAGCCACATACTCTGCGGTGTAACTACCAGCTCTGCTGTACCACCACAGCTACGGGCAGTTCAGAAATGAATGGTGTGCTTGGGTTTCAATTAAACTTTATTGGACAATGAGGGGGTCACTAAAATCTGAATTTTATATAGTTGAAGCATGCCATAAATATTACCCTTCTTCTGATTTTTTCCAATCATTTAAAAATGTAAGCATTATTCTTAGCTTGCAGGCAATACAAAAACAGGCAGTGGGCCAGGATTTGTTTGGCTTCCATAGTTTCCCAACTCTTGGTGTAGAATATAATTTAGTACTTAATAGGGTAGTTCAGATCCAGTGATACAGAATGGCTGGCTGGCTACATACCATGACATGGGACAGCAAGATAAGAATGAGATATCATTAAGATCCCTTCATAAGAGAATCAGAATGAACACCCAGACTAAAAGATAGCAAAAATTTTGGAGAATGGAAGAAAGGCTATGTCAGGTCAACAACAGCACAGTCCAGGAGATGAGCTCTGTGTTGGAGTTGACCAGGGGTGAGATGTACCTGAACTGAGCAAATGGCCATATTATCTGTCTGTCAACTATTAGAAAGATGTATGGCCATGAAGGTACATAAATAAAGTGCCTCTTTGCTCTCCTTGTAGAACTGCTTCTAGAGAAACATTAAGTCTTCCTTTCCTAGCTTTTATAACGATATTGTTTTATTTTGAATGAGAGTCTTACTGTGTATCCCAGACTGGAACTCAAGATTATCCTGCTCAGCAACAGTACACTGAGCTTAGACTCCATGACGTGTGTGTGTGTGTGTGTGTGTGTGTGTGTGTGTGTGTGTGTGTTCGTTCATGGAAGCCAAGTCAGAGGTCAACTTCCACTGTTATTCCTCAGATGCCATCCATTTTGCTTTTTAAGACAGGGTCTCTCACCAGCCAGGATCTTACCAAGTAAGTGAGGCTGAAGGGCCAGCAAGATCCAATATGCGCCTGCCTGCTCCTGCCCAGCACTGAGATTAATAGCATGGCCAGTTTTCTTGTGTGAGTTCTGGAGATTCAACACAGGTCTTCATGCTTTCTTAGCAGGCACTTTACCAACCAAGCCATAGCTCCTTAGTTTCCATGATTCTTAAAACTCTTTTCAAAAATGTTTCTCTGATCCTCTTGGACCTTCTTTCTTGCTTTTTCCTGAGTTATTCCCTTATATGCTTTCTTGTATTGAATTCTTGCTCTCAGATGTGTCTAATGATTCTACTGAGGTTTTAATGCCAGTGACTACATGCTGTTATAAACTGATGGCTCAGTGATAAAGGTGTGTGGTGGTTTGAAAGAAAATGACCTCCAAAGGGAGTGGCACTATTAACAGGTGTGGTCTTGTTGGAGGAAGTGTGTCACTGTGGGAGTGGCTTTGAGATCTCTTTTCTCAAACTTCACTCAGTGTAGCAGTTAGTCAACTTCCTGCTGCCTTCTGGTCAAGATGTAGCCAGCACCACATCTTCCTGCATGCCACCATGCTCCCTGTCATGATGATAATGGACTGAACCTTTCAAACTGTAAGCCACAACCTCAATTAAATGTTTTCTTTGTAAGAGTTGCTGTGATCTTGGTGTCTCTTCACAGCGAAAATAAAAAAAAATAAATAAACCTAAGACTAAACTTGGTACCAGGAGTGGGGTATTGCTGTGGTAAGCCTGACTATGCTTTTGTTTGGAGTACTGTAGACTTTGGTACTTTGGGTTAAGAAAGCAGTGGAATGCTTTAAGCACTGTTTAATGGGGCATACAAGTAGGAGCATGGAAGACAGTGGTGCTGATAATCATTTGAAGTGTTAGGAGCCGGTTCAAGAAGTTTCAGAGAAGAATTTTAGTATGTTGCCTAGAAATCATTCTTTTGATATTTTGGTGAAGGAAATTGCTATCTTTTGTCCTTGTCCAAAGAGTCTGCCTGAGGCTAAAGCAAAGAGTTTTGGATTAATTCTGTTGGCAGAGAAAATTTCAAAACAACCTAGTGTAGACTCTGTTGTGTGGATATCAATGGTAACTCTAATGAAGATTTATAGTGAAAAGGAGCTAGCTGAGCAGGATAAACTAAAAAAAGTAAATTTTGAAGAGAAAAAGAATACTAGAAAGTGGAATAAATCTAAATTCTGTGTTCAAGGAGATAAATGGATTAAGAAATGGAATAAAGGGAGTGATGAACTCAGGACAAGATCCCACCCAGCTAAATTTCTATCTTGTGAAAAGAAGATAAAGAAAAGCTTAGAGCTGGGTGTGGTGGGGCATACCTTTAGTCCTAGCACAAAGAAGGCAGAGACTGGCAGATCTGTGAGTTTGAGGCCAGTCTGGTCTATAGAACACATTTCAGAAAGGCCAGCTTAGGCAGTAAAAGGCAGAAAGCTAATGAAGATGTAATTGAATGAGGGGGGCCATGTTCCAGACCCAGTAAGCAGCAGAACTTGGCAGTTTTGGCCATGTGATTCTGGGTTTATAGTTAAGAATAAAAGAAAGGAGTTATGAGACAAAGCCACTGAGGCCAGGCATGTGTCAGGGGTGTCCCTGAATGGAGGCCTAGGAGAAAGGCCATTGTGTGAAGCTGCTAAGTTGAAGTTTGGATTGCCTTGGAGACCCCAAGATGTTAGAGATGCCAGAGTTGTGGGATAGCTGCTGAGAAGAGCTGCTAACAGGGAGTAGAAACAGCTCAAGAGAAAGAAGTGTGTTGTAGTCAAACCTGAATGGAGTTGGAGATCTGAAGGGTGTTTTGACATCAGATGCATGGAGATGCAGAGTTTGGTGTTACCTAGATGGTTTTCGGTCTTGATTTTGTCAAATATTTCCCCACTATGTTCCCTTCTATGTGTTTTGGAATGGTAATCTATATCCTGTGCCACTACATGTTAGAAATATATGACCTGCTTTTCGACTTTGATTTTTATAGGGAGATTACAGGTAAGAGATTGCCATGTGTCTCAGAAGAGACTTTGGACTTTGAAACAAGTTGGGACTGTTATAGACTACAGGGAGTTTTGAAGTTGGACTAAATACATTTTTGCATTATGATACGGCTACAAGTCTTTGGGGCCAGGGAGTAGAACATGGTGGTGTGAAAGAAAATAGCCCTCAAGGGAAGTGGCACTATTAGGAGGTGTTGCTTTGTTGGAGTAGGTATGGTCTTGTTGGAGGAAGCATGTCACCATAGGGGCAGGCTTTGAGGTCTCTTTTCTCAAGCTTCACTCAGTGTGACAGTCAGTCGACTTCCTACTGTCTTCTGGTCAAGATGTAGGACTCTCGGCTCCAGCACTGTGGTGGTATTATGTTCCCCCAAATATTGTGCACCCTAATAAATTTATCTGGTGTCAGAGAACAGAACAGCCTCTAGATAGACATAGAGGCCAGAAAATGGTGGCACACATGCCTTTAATCCTATCGCTTGGGAGGCAGAGATCCATCTGGATCTCTGTGAGTTCAAAGCCACACTGGAAACAGCCAGGCATGGTGATTCACACCTTTAATTCCAGGAAGTGAGTCTTTAATCCCAGGAAGTGATGGCAGAAAGCAGAAAGGTATATAAGGTGTGAGGACCAGGAACCAGAGCTGTTTAAGCTTTTAGGCTTTTGAGCAATAGTTCAGCTGAGATCTATTTGGATGAGGACACAGAAGCTTCCAGTCTGAGGAAACAGGATCAGCTGAGGAATTAGCAAGGTGAGGTAGCTGTGGCTTGTTCTGCTTCTCTGATCTTCCAGCATTCACCCCAATACCTAGCTCCAGGTTTGTTTTTATTAGTAAGTACCTTTAAGATTCATGCTACACAGCACCACATCTGCCTGTAGCTGCTGTGCTCCCCATCATGATGATAATGGACTGAACCTCCGAAACTGTAAGCTACCACCTCAGTTAAATGTTTTCCTTATAAGAGTTGCTGTGGCCATGGTCCTCACAGCAATAGAAGCCCTAACTGAGATGAGGTGCTTGCTGCCAGTTGTGATGACCTGACCTATACGGTAGAAGGAAAGAACCAACTCCTGCAAGTAAGCTGTTCTCTGGCCTTCATATGTACCATACTACAGCATGTGTGTGTCTTCACACACAGGATAGTAAGTAAGTAAGAAATCAATATTTTAAAAATTAAAAATCTCCAAAATTTTTCCCTTTTATTTTCATACTGGCTTATTCTTGAAATGTGTTTGCATTGCTCTTTTCATACAAGTAAGCATACTTACTTTATAATATATTTAGATTATTTTCATTATCTCTGGTCTTTAAAATGCTAATTTTTATGGGTTCAGAATGAGTTTATTCCTTTAACTTTTTTATAGTAATCCAATATTTAAAGGGATTTCCATTCATGAGAATGTGGTAGAAGCAGTCCTATTAATCACTTTCACATTTGACTGCTCACCCCATTTTTTACCCATTCTAGAGTGGTTTCTCCACTGATTTCTTGCCTTACACCTACTGTATGGGTAACATAAGTTTTGATCTCACAGCTACAAAGATGCTTGAGTTTGGTATATTATGAGTGGTTATTTTCCCATAGTAAGTCCATTCCCTTAACAACACTGTAGGCAGGTGCCTTGCTGTGGGGACATAGAATTCTCTAGCCTCTTACCTTGCTCAAGGGTAAGCTCTGTGTCTGTCCTACAATGCTAGCCTAGGCCCTGCCCTGTGAGTCTTGTCTATGGCCATGGCTTTCAGCCATGGCACTTGAGAATAACCCTGCTCCTTGCATTTCAGACACTATATACCTAAATACAGTATATCTATACTCAGAAAGAGGGTCTGAGAGTTGTTCGAAAACCTAGTGTGTTTCTTTCTTTCTTAAATGAGGTGTTACAAGCATGTGAGGATTAAGGGGCTAAGGATTCAAACATAGACAGGAAGGAGAAGAGTCTAGGAAGGTAATAAAAGCAGATCCTTCTGTAGACATGGGACTGAAAAGTTTTATTTGCATGATTTGTTTGGTTTTTTTAAACTTTTTTATTTTGAAAGAATTTTACACTCAGAGAAGATCTGCAGGCAGGACCAAATTCTCTGTACGGTTTGTTAGTGTCTTCTAATATAAGCATCATTTATGACCACAGTGCCATGCTCAAAAGTAGAAAATTAGTGTTGGTACAGTACAATTAACCACGTGATGGACTGTCCACACTTTACCAGTTTCACACTAGTGTCCTTTTCCATTCCTGGGTCTGACTTAGGAATCCTCGTCATGTGTAGTCCGTGTCTCCCTGCCTCCTGCATCTGGGGACAGTCCCTGAGTTGGTTTGTCATTGGCAACATTTTTCTGACTTCCTTGTCTCACACTGCTAGGACAGACTCCAGGTCCTCGTGCATGCCATTCTCCAGCTCTGCCACTGAGCTCCAGCCCAGCTGCACACGATATTCTTGATGAGTACCAGCCAAGCATTTCCACAGAGTCCTCAACTTTGCTTCTTTGGAGTGTTTTGTCTTTTTGATTTGTTTTATTTTTGGTGATCAATTATAAACTAATGGAAAAGAACCCTCAGAGGTAGAGCGCCCTCTTCAGCACATCCTATCAGGAAGACAACAGAAGGTCTTAGTGGGGATGATGTTAACCATACCTATTGAATAATGTCCACTATGCTTTTTTGATAACTGCCAAGTTACTCTTTTTCCCATTTGTAAATAAAAAGTTATTTAGAGGGAAACACTATAAAGCCATGGTTTCCATCTCTTCACCAATTTAGTGCCTTAATAATGTATTTAAGTTTTTTTTAATTACATTTATTTATTTATTTGTGTGTGTGTGTGTGTGTGTGTGTGTGTGTGTGTGCATGTGTTATGGTGCACATGTGCACATGTGGAGGTCAAAGAACTACTTGTGGTAGTCAGTTCTTTCTTTCTGCCATGTGGGTCCTAGGAATCAAATGTCAGTCATTAGGCTTGGCAGTGACAAGCACTTTTACCTGCTAAGTCAATGGTTCTCAACCTTTCTAATATTGCAACCCTTTAATACAGTTCTTCATGTTGTGGTGACCCTCCAACCATAAAGTTATTTTGATAAATAACTGTAATTTTGCTACTGTTATGAATCACAGTGTAAATATCTCATATGCAGGATATCTGATATGTGCCTGGGGGTTGAGACCCACAGGTTGAGAATCACTGTGTTAAGGCGTCTCATAGGCTTTGGATTTAGTATTTTTTAATTCTCTATTTGTTGCCAATTATTTCTTCTTTAGAAATAGTGTAGTTCCTCTAGGTAAGGGGCCATCTCTCATACTGATTTGTTAGCAGTGCCTGAGTACTCAAGAGACTTAGTACTCTACTAAGTACTTAGAGTGCCGGCAGCACTGCAGGTGAAAATGTACACGTGGGAGGGAGGACTCCAGAAGCTCCCTTTATTTGCAAGAACGTTAAAAATCTACCCAGATCCAGAGCTGGACCAGCGAGGACATTGGTTTACATGTCTGGTGTTGTTCCAAGAAATTGTAACCCTGAGTGAGAGCAATTATTTCTCACCAGGAAACAGTTCACCAAAGTTTTCAAGGCTTGTCTGACTGGTCAGTGAAGCCACTTTACTATTCCACAGGACTACTTCTTGCTTTGTGTTCGAACCATTTCTACTTCTTTTCCCTTTTCTAATGTTTTGAGTGGCTAACATAATTAATGGATATACTCTCAGGTTTTAGGATTTTGCAGTAGATCCCATGTCTATAATGGGAAAAGTACATAGATAACTATGTATAAGTTATCTGGTGTGATTTTTAAAAAAATTATTATTTTATTTGTTATTTATTTCTTTGGGATGTGTGCGTGTGTGTGTGTGTGTGTGTGTGTGTGTGTGTGTGTGTGTGTGCCATGTGTGTACAGGTGCAGTGGAGGATAGAAGAGGGTATTGGCTTCTTTGGAACTGGAGTTACAGGCCACCTGATGTGGATGCTAGAAATTCTGGTTCAGCTGAGCTGTCTCTCCAGTCATCTATTTCTACTTTTCAAATCAACTTCTCTTATTTAACTGTTAGGATAGAAAACAACTGAACTTTCAAAGAACAAATGGGAGTATATTAAAAGAATTAACTGTGTGTGTGTGTGTGTGTGTGTGTGTGTGTGTGTGTGTGTGTTGCTGGAGATCAAATCCAAGGCCTCATGCTTGTGAGGCAAGCACTGTAAAACTGAGCTAGAGACTAGCTCTAGAATTCATTTTTAAAGATGAATTATTATTCTTTGTGGAGAATAGATGAAGTCCTGAGTGACTCAGATAAAGCCATGTCAAGGACCTAAAGCCTTGGACCCAAGGAAGTCTTCCTCCAGCCCAAGGGCAAACATTGACTATCAACCATGGCTTCCTCCTTCAGGGTGACTGCAGCTGAAGACTTCTCCCTACAGATCCTTCCTAGCAAGAAAGCTGAACCCATCTCCTTGCTCAGCTATATACCACGAGCCTGCCTCCTTGATTTAGATGTATGAAATAATAAGCTGACATCCCAGTTTGCAACTGATACCCTCCACTAGGACAAGCACAGCCCACGCGATCCCAGCTTTTCTGTAAGCATGCCTTCATGGCTGTGGTGTCCCCATGCCCTCGCTGACCCAGTTAGGTCAATACCTGAAGCTGTGCAGAGTGAGGTAGTTCTCCTTAGTAAAAACATGATGCTGGGCTGGACAATGGCTCAGTGAGTAAACCACTGTTGCACAGGCTTGATGATCTGGATTTTAAATCCCTAGACACATGGTGGAAGAAGAAAAGTAGTCCCCAACAGGAATCAGTTCTCTCCTTCCACTTTAGATCCCAGTGATGAAGCTTGGCTTGCGAGGTGCAGCAGCAGGGCTTTACCCACTGAGCTATCTCAGTGCCCACAAGGGCTTTACCTACTGAGCTATCTCAGTGCCCATGAGTTAGTTTTGAGTTTTCCTCTTGGATTCACAATTAGTATTTTTTCACATGATTACATATTTTTCTATATGACATTATCTCTTTTTGGTAATGAAGAGATTTTCAGCTTAAATATCATAAGTTATTAAACTAGTCTCAATGTTTGGAGATCAGTGTGTGTCCTTCCTTCCTCCAGTGGTGTGTGTGGACATCAGTGTGTGTCCTTCCTCCAGTGGTATGTGTGGACATCAGTGTGCATCTTCCTCCAGTGAGAGTTATGCTGAGATGAACACATTATGCTTAATTTTGAACAAAATCATAATTGCTTCCTTTGCATGAAGTCTTAAAATTGAATGTCTCTATGTGGAGAGCCCCACTCCCTTTTTATAAAGGACTTGTGTCTCCCTTCCCATCGGAAAAGGATGTGTCAATCTACTGTCCTATTCATTGGTAGTTGAAGCAATTTTCACACAATATATCATTTTGTATTCTTTTTTAAAATTATCTATTTTTTGTGTGCATGCGTGTGCGTGCGTGCGTGCGTGTGTGTACGCGCACCAGAGGACACACTGTGGAGATCAGAGGACAACTTACAAGAAGGAGTTCTTTCCTCCCACGATGGAGGATTGGGATTTAACTCAAGTGAAATCAACAGGCAGCGTCTTCCCTTACTGAGCCATCCCAGTGGGGACCAAGCATCCCCCTAAAGAATCTCACAGAAGATGACAAAATAAAGCCACATTTTCCTCTTCCTGTTACAGGAGTGCTCTCTTGCCCTCTAACTTTTGTTAATTTTTAAGCCTTTGCTTCCTGAAACAGATGTCATCCAGTGTGGGCTGTGCAGAGCGCACAAGGCCGAGGCAGCATGCCTGTAGCTAACAGAAGTAATGCAGATCATCAATCGGGCCCCTACTCACACATTTACAAGCTTCTGGTCAAGAACGTTATTTGGGGGTCTAGATAAGGTTGCCCTGGGTTCAGAGTAGGGGGAGGGGGAAGTGAAGGAACAATTATTCTTGACCTTGTGTGCTTTCTCTGACGTTAGTAGTGTATTTGCATGAAAGACCATATCCTGCACTTTTTGTTAAGATCCCTCAACTTTGCTTATTAAAACATCAGGGAACAGCCAACAATTACTTATGCACAGACTCCTGACTAAGGGATCATAGTTGCATTTAAATAGGAAATGACTGTAAAATGTGATCATTAGCTACTTATTTGTATTTGTGTTTACTTATATATTAAACTTTACACAAAGAATGTGAGACAACATATTTACATTTTAAGTGACACAGTATCAAATTAAATAATAGGTCAAATCTACTATTATAATGAATTAATAGTTGTAATAAAAAATTAAAAATACATCAATATATTATCTGTATTTGAACTTGATTTTGTGATTCATTTGTTTCTATTTGAGATTCCAGTCTTCATTGCTAATACACACATCAAACTTCTTGCTTGTGAAACATTAAAATCACATTTTAATAATTTATAATTATTGATATTTATTTCAAGAGAAAAATGAACACAAATACTTCAAAGGAACAAGCTGCTGGTGTACATACTTTAACATTCCTACAGATAAAGTCAAAGAATAAGAATTAGACTGCTTCCAAACACCTTTTCAAGCCTCATTGCAAAAGAGCTGATCATGCTGCAGTTTTACCACCAGCTCTTGGTGCCTGTCAGTGGATGGAAAGGTGGAGGACAAAACTCAGCATCTGTCTTTTTTCCTCTTCGTGCAACTCCAGTCCTAGGAGACTAAGTTCACAGGGTTGCTTTACATTGAACAACCCTTTACACTAACACCGTATTGTTAAAGGAAAATGATGCCAGGTGTGGTAGCATTTAATCCTTAATTTCAGCACTACTTGGGAGACCCTTAGGTATCCAAGCAGGGCTTCTGAGCTTAGGTTTTTCACTTGTGCCCTTGGGATCTGGTTCAGAGGCAGATAAGATGCAGGAGGCTTGGGATGAGGCCCAATATTCTGTTTTCCTATAGCGGGCCCCATAATGCCAGACAGCTGGTATTATGCATGGCATAGTCTGGGCCTTCTCTGAGGCAGAAGCAAGTAAGTATATCTTTGAGTTCAAGGCTATCCTGGTCTATAGAGAAAATTCCAGGACAGTCAGGGCTGCACAAAGAAACCTAGTCTGCAGGAGGAGGAGGAGGAAGAAGGAAGGAGAAGAAAAAGAAGAAGAAGGAGGAGGAGGAGGAGGAGGAGGAGGAGAAGCTGGCTCCTAGGAAAAAAGAAACATTTTACTAATCCCCTAAGTCATGCTGAGAAAGTGAAAGGTCACAGAAGCAGAACAGTAGTGACAGCAGCTTTAGGAAAATCAGTCATGAACTTAACCCTGTCGTCAGGATGAAGGGCTCTGCATACATGATCTCATTTTATTTATCAGAGTAGTCCTATTTTATGCAATATCTCCCCATACATGGTTGGGAAGATGAGAATGTTACTTCTTAAACAAAGAAACAGGAGATAGAAGAATGGATAAGCAATTAGCAAAGTCAGGAGTATTGGGGTCAAGGCTATCACAATATCAATAAATCATGAAAAGGACTGCCAGAGTGTCCACAGGACCTAGAAGACACATTGACATTTTTACCTTGGAAGAGCCTAGTTATGCAAAGTAAAACTACACATATGCAACCATGGTACCTAATACTTTTGCACTGTTTAAAATTGTAAAACATGTTTTTTTTTGTTTTTCTAGCAATTTTTAAAAGTTGTATTGATTATTCTTCTTTAACTTTATTATTATCTTTTTATGTGTATGGGTGTTTTGCCTGCTTGCATGGCTGTGTACCACATGCCCTTGAAGAACAGGAGAGGGTGTTCTGGAACTGGAGTTGTACATGGTTGTGAGCTGCCTTGTGGTGCTGGGGATACACACTTGGTCTGTAAGAGCAGCAAGTGCTCTTAACCACTGAGCCATCTCTCCAGCCCCTTGCAGTTTATTCTATAGGTTAAAGGTATGCAATGAAAAAGTGATATATTACTTTTCAGAAACCATCATGTTTAGAAATGTTTGGAGGAGGTATGTGCTTCATGGAAATCAGCATGTTGCATCAAGGACTCCTGTAGGAGACTTAAATTTGGAAAGCAATAGCTGTGACAGGTTTATCATTGGCTACATCCTTTTCCCATGTGAGTAGTAAAACCACATTTTGATGAGTGTGTTTCTGTTATAACGCCTTATCTATCCTTACTAGGTGTGTCGTTTGTTGTCTACTATGCTTCAGACCAGATTGTGCTTTCCTTCTTTAACTGCCTCAGAGGAGGCCAGAACTATGCCATACCCAGCAGCTGCCTCCCATTATGGGCCCTGCAGTAGGAAATCAGATACTGAGCCTCACCCCAAGCCCCTGAACCAGATTCCAAGGGCACAAGTGCAGTAAGCACTTGTTGGGTACCTAAGGGTTTCCCTGCTCTTCTCCCAAGCAGAAAGAGATGTCGTTGCATCAACACTGGCCCATTTTCAGACAGAGGAGGGCTTGCTTCTCCTTGCACTGATCTTCTTTCTATGTATGTGACTGCCTTTGCTGCCTGGAGGTACCCACCCCCAGGATGCAAGGATGAAGGTAGCTTCAGCAACACTGTGGAGAAAACCACCGAAAAGAGTTAGTTATTGGTGTATGACATTCCAACACAACATTTTATTCTGTAAAAAGATAAAAGACTCAAAAGCCAAACTTTATTGAGAAGAAAAAATGTTTCTACCATCCCTATCTGCCCCTCCTTATCAGGCCACAAAGCAGGTGGCAACAGAGTAGTGTTTTCATAGAATAGAGAGGTGCCCTTTTTATTACCAAAGCATTTTTTTTCATTCTTTTTATTTGTGATAGTTTGAATGTAATTGGTCCCCATAATCTCATAGAGAGTGGCACTATTAGGAGGTGTGGCTTTGTTGGAGTAGGTATGACCTTGTTGGAGGAAATATGTCACTGTAGGGGTGGGCTTTGAGGTTTCCTAGGCTCAGGATACTGCTCAATGTCTCAGGTGACTTCCTATTGTCTGCAAGATGTAGGACTCTTAGCTATTTTTCCAGCACCACATCTGCCTATACACTGCCATGCTCTCTGTCATGAGGATAATGAACTGAACCTCTGAAACTGCAAGCAAGCCCCCTCAATTAAATGTTTTCCTTATAATTGTTGCTGTGGTCATGGTGTCTCTTCACAGCAATAGAAACCCTAACTGAGACAAAATCATTTTATAGTATAGAAATGTTACAAAGACAACACGGAGTGTTTCACCTGATATTTATATCTTACATAGCAATGACTGAAACCAAGGGATGAGCATCAGCACAATGCTAGATTTTCACCCATTTCCCAAGGCTCTCTAATAGTGTCTGTTCCTCTTGGTATGAACCATAATGCTATACTGAATCTTGTGAATTAACCTCCAAGCTGTGGTCACTTCCTGGCATTTTGTTATCTTCTATGGCTTTGACAGTTTTGAAGAACCCTGAGCAGGTATTTTGTATAATGTCCCTTAGCTCGAGTTTATTGCTTCTAGATTTCAGTGAAGAAAAATAGGGGTCATGTTAGGCCATGAGTGTTTATTCTTAATACAAAAGGCTAAGCCATGAAAAAACCAGAAAGCCACAAGCTTGCTCCTTCTGGTAGAGAAGCTGGAAAGATAAATAGGGCAAGTGGCTGAGATGATGTTAGAACTGAGCCCCACTTTCTCCACATTCATAAACCCAGGACCAGTCCTCTTCCCTGAGGTGAGGTGCTCTTCAACATCTACACAGATCCCAAGAGACCATGATAGCCAGAGGGCACTATGGGAAGAGCTCACTTTCTGAGACACAGGCCCTAAACAGTGATGTACCCAAAGATGCAGAATAACTGGCCAGGTTTGGAGAAGGGTGAGAGAGGTTGAAGCCCTGACTTGTAAGGGTTTATAGTTTAAGCTTTGGAAGTTATATCATTAAATAGAGATGGGAAGAGCTGTATGGTGCAACCTCACCATGCAGATACTGCTGTGGGATGGTCTGTATGTCAAATTGCTCTGATTGGTCAATAAATAAAACACTGATTAGCCAGTGGCCAGGCAGGAAGTATAGGCGGGACTAACAGAGAGGAGAAGAAAGAGAACAGGAAGCTGAGTGAGAGAGACACTGCCAGCCACCGCCATGACAAGCAGCATGTGAAGATGCCGGTAAGCCACGAGCCAAGTGGCAAGGTATAGATTTATAGAAATGGATTAATTTAAGATATAAGGACAGTTAGCAAGAAGCCTGCCATGGCTATACAGTTTGTAAGTAATATAAGTCTCTGTGTTTACTTGGTTGGGTCTGAGCGGCTGTGGGACTGGCGGGTGACACAGATTTGTCCTGACTGTGGGCCAGGCAGGAAAACTCCAGCTACAAGATACTGTAGCAAAATGTATAATGATGACTAAGAAGAAGTGCGTTTGTTCAGTACTTCTTATTTTTGTTTGACATGTAACCTGCTTAGCATATGTTTACATTATTTCATTGTACACGTGTATAGGTACACATGTATGTGTGCATATATGTGGAGGACAGAGTAAACACTGGGTATTGTTCTTCAGGAGCCATCTACCTTGTTTTTTGAGGTAGGGTCTCTCACACCTTGCTGATTAGGCTAGCTGGGCTGGCCAGTGAACCCCAGGGATTTACCTGTCTCCACCTCCCCAGAGCTGGAATCAAATCACAAGCATGTGCAGCTATGCTTGGCTTTTAAAATGAGTCATGGGAACTCAATTCAGTGCCTCATGCTTTTGTGGCAAAACATTTTACCAACAGAGCTACTGCCTCCATTCCACATTACTTAGTTTTTAATAACGGCTCATGAAAAGAGCTTGTGGGCAAAACTCCTCCAGGGGCCGGCACTGCTTTCTGTGCTTCCGCTTCCGGGGCGCAACACTACTTGCTCCATGTCTCAGGAGCAGTGACACAGGGGTAGCACACAGGACACATTCCTATCCCAACATGGACTTTGTGTGGAAAGAAGGGGCTCCAGGTCTCTCATTCCCTACTGAGGGTGCAGATGCACCAATGGGATTCAGACCCTCTGTCCAGTAGACCCAATTCCAAAAAGAAAAGTGGAAATCATTGCCTATCCAGAGGAATCCATGTGTGTCATAAGGGTACAAGGCCACCAATAGGTACCCAGATGCTGTCCTGGGAATGAGAAGGAAAAGGATGGCTGAGAATCTGAGCAAAACCATGCATTTTCCTGTCTCTTCAAAGGCTGGCATCAGGCCACTGTCACTGGTCTGAAGTAAGACATATACAAGTGAGAACTCATGTTTAGGAACTTCTATGAGA
>CABHPQ010165278.1:4609-20472 GCA_902168405.1 Peromyscus aztecus | reverse complement strand
GGTGAGTTTCTTGTGGCACACTTGAGCATCTCTCATATGAAAGAGAACTATGTATATGGTTCTCAACCAACTGCAAAGATGAACCCTTTTGAGAATCATCATTCCAAAGACTTGCTAAGCTACTGCCCTTGGTGCCGGGGAATTCAACTCTGAATTTGCATTAGAGGTTCTGGAAATCTGATCTGTGGACCAGACATATCAGTACTATCTGGGAACTTATTAGAAATGTAAATTCTAGGGCTCCACCCAAGATATACTGAATCAGAAACCCCGGGAGGAGGCCCAACAATCTGTTTTAACAAGCCCTCCGAGGGACTCGGAAGCATGTCTGACTTTAACAACTGGCATGAAGGCTTAAAGTGAACCAGTTACATTCAGGCTGGAGGAGAACGAAACTATTAATTAAATGTTTATTGTCCTTGCTAGATTCCAGAACTGGGGCCTACAGAGACCAGATCGGGTAAAGAGAAATAGAAAACAGAACTGTCTTTATATGTTGAAGTGAGGCCAAGATGGCAAGATGGGACAGTTAGTGAATAGTTTTTTGTTTTTTTAAATCTCTTCAAATTTACCCATACTGCTCCACAGGAAGGCTGATCGGTTTCAACTTCAGAGCTGATCAACCTGTACAACAGCCATTTTAAGCACCTTGTTATCTTACTAGGGGGTGCTGCCTGCTAGGTACAGACCTCCTAAGGCAGTTACCACTGATGTGCACACAAGTCACCCAGGGCCCTTGGCATATGCAGTTCAGAGGCAGCAGGTCTAGGGTGTGGCTTGAGGACCTTCCTTCCTTTCTCACTCTCTTCCTTTATCTTTTGTTTGCATAGGGTCTAGGATGTGGTCCAGGCTGACCTAGAAATAATAACTCTCCTGCCTCAGCTTCCTGAGGGTTGGCATTACAGGCCCACTACCTTTGAACAAGCTCTCAGGCCTTTTGACAATCAAAGTTAACTGCAGTGATCCTTATACTTTCACCATGCTTTCTCCCCAGGTTGGGACGTTAAGTGGAGAGGTGCCACGCAGTGACCAGCTACCCTTGTCCAACTCTTTCTCAGTCGGGTGTGCTGGAGCAGGCCTATAATCCCAGTGCTTAGGATAGCCCCTCAGTGTAGGTAACTGGGACACCTATCCCCTTACTTGTCTAGATGTCTCATTTTAACAATCTCAGCCATTCACACCTGTTCTCTAGGTCCCACACAGTCATTCCTGAGTCTTTCTGTCCTGACTCATTTTTTTCTAGTAGGATAAGAGTTTCTCTGTAAGCTCATGTCTCCTACAGGAAATGTGACCCACCCCCCACCACACACCCCCGCCCCCTCATCAAGCGTGTTCTGCAGGCAGAGGTCTATCTTTGCCCTGTTCAGGAAGGCTGAGGTCTCCCTTTTCCATGGAAACTCTACAACATCTCGGAAAACCAACAGCCTCATAAAAGGTGACTGTTCTCACAGGTGGAAGAAATCACAGTGTAAAACCTTCCTTTGTGATTTTGCAGCAGACTCTCTGGCTAACATCTGTTTAACTGGCCAGGGTTGTTACCAAGTCTTACCATTTCATTAGCCAACAAGTCAGCTATCACAAACTTTGACATCAATAGATTTAAAGATACATGCATACAATATATATATATATATATATATATATATATATATATATTTACAGTTTTAGTAAAACTGTTTCAAGTAATGAAGACATTTTACCAAAAGCTTCCAAGGCTTTCCATCTTCCACAGTGGGGGAAAAAGTGTCAAAATGTCCTTTCAGGTGCTCTAAGATATTCTATTTAGACACATTCCAACTCACAGCAAAGGTCTTACTTTCATTTGTTGTTTTTGAGACAGGATTTCTCTGTGTAGCCCTGGCTATCCTAGAACTCACATAGATCCACCTGCCTCTTTCTCTCAAGCACTGGGAATAAAGGAGGTCTTACTTTTTCAACAGTTTTTCCTGATAATCATTCAGCCCATCAGATGTGGGTGCTGGGGAAAGCCATGCACCTACAGGCTGCCAGCAGCTGGGTGAAGGAGAGTGTCCTCATCTAGTATCAGTTGGTACTGATACAACGCTGGCCTCCAGTGGCTTCAGTCACTCATGTGCGCGTGCTCAGAGATAGGATGCAAGCAGACAGCACTGGACGCTTGCAAAACAAAACCCAAAAAACCCAGATAATTGATTTTTGACAGTTTCTTAGAACAAGTTCACAAACAGCCACTCAACCAATGGCAGGTTGGTTGGTTCCCAGAAATCTATGTTGGAGAATTTATAGTATGCACAAATTGAGAAACATACAAAGACACAAACATTTTTAGTAATTGGTGTGCCTGCCTGGGGACCAGTTGGGAGAACGGTCATTTCTGCCTAGTCACCAAGGTACTCTAGAGAAAATGGAGTTTGCTTGTAAAAGAACAACAAATTAGCCTATATTAAGAACTAGAATGAGTTCTACACATTTGAAGGTGGATTTATGCTACAATTGTCTCATTAGGTAGTTACTGAAATAATCTTCATTTTTTCATGTTAACATTGCAGTCTTAGGAATGGTTGCTTACTGAGGTCATTCACCGAATCAGGGAACTCAGAAGCTGTATATACCTTAAGCCCATGCTCTTGCCTAATACACATTTGTAATGTGTATAATATATGTATTTCCAATGTAAAAAAGAATAATCATTACTAAATTTTTGAGAAAAAGAAGTTGCTGTGTTACTGTTCTCCATGTATTACCATGGTTAGCCTTTTCAGATATTTGCTTTCAATCCTATTTTTTTTCCTATGTTGTAGGTAGAACCCAGTCATTATATGTTAACATTCTGATCCTGCCCCTCAGTGCCACCCTATGCCCTGACACAGAAGCCTATTCTTAAGGGAAAACTCTGCCCCTTCCTCTCTCTTCTCATCTACTTTCCTCCCACGAGGTGTGCATCGCTCAAACCCCTAGCCCCTCTCCCTCTCTCTCTCTCTCTCTCTCTCTCTCTCTCTCTCTCTCCCTCTTCATTCTCTCTATTATACTAAAACATTTCCACATGGATGCAGCGTCTGGGTTGTGTATCTCCACCCGCTGCCCGGCCACCACATGGACTGGCCGCCCGCCGCTGCTTCTGGGGGGTCCTGCCGTATACAATTCCTAACATTATATATCTTGGGCAAGTGACCTACTGCAGAGCTACATCCTCAGTCTAGGCACATGTCATAGTTCTATGATTTTGTTTTTTCTCTTTTCTTTGTATTAGAAGTATCCCTCATTTTAATAAGTGTTTAGGTTTTTTTTATTTTTTTCCTTTCTTCCTTCCTTCCTTCCTTCCTTCCTTCCTTCCTTCCTTCCTTCCTTCCTTTGAGACAGGAACTGGGGACACAAAAAACTGCCATCCCAGGTTATATGGCATCTTTGTTAGGGTTTCTATGGCTGCAGTGAAATACTAATACCAAAAAGCAAGCTGGGGAGGAAAGAGTTTATTCTGTTTATACTTCCATATCACTGTTCATCATCAAAAGAAGTCAGGGCAGGAACTCAAACAGGGCAGGAACCTGGAGGCAGGAGATGGTGCAGAGGCTATAGAGGGGTGCTGCTTACTGGCTTGCTTACCATGGCTTTCTCAGCCTTTTTTCTTAGAGAACCCAGGACAGACAACCCAGGGATGGCACCATTCACAATGGGTGGGGGCCTCCCCACCCCTCCCCCATTGATCACTAATTAAGAAAATGCCTTACATTCGTATCTTATGGAGGCATTTTCTCAATTGAGGTTCCTTCCTTTCAGATGACTCCAGCTTGTGTCAAGCTGTCATAAAACTAGCCAGGACATGTGGTACCAGAGATAAAACTCACTGCTCTGGGCATGTCAGCTGAACCCCATCTCTGGCTGTAGTCTCCATTTCCAGTCCATTTTTAATACTTACAAAAAAAACACACAGATTGGGCATACATGGCTTATGTAGCAACTCTGGAGGTGTGAAGGTGTTTCCAGAAGCCTAGGGCAGATTCAGGTGCCTCCAGAGCCAGACAAGCCCTCTATCCATCCTTGACTACATCCCAATCTTCTTGACCAAGTTTCTCGATCTGTCAGTTTCAGGGCTCTCTGTAAGATGGAGTTGGTCTATGTGGGGTTGTTGTGGGCATTAAATGCACCAATGGAGACAAGGGATGCCAAACACAGCTGCAGAGAGGTCTTCCTATCAGGATTCAGTATGAGTGGTTATCTTCATGCACAACAACACACAGTATTTCTCAAGGAAATAGCTTAAATTTCTCTGAGATAAGTTTACTGAGTCAAAAGATAGAAACCTTTGTTGTTGCTATTGTTTAGTTGATTTATATTGGCAGTTATTTCCAAAAAGTAAATGCCAGACATAATGGGAAATTGTTAAGGTATTTTGAGCCTCTGAAAGAGCCTGTCTCCATCTAAGGATGCTCTTTAGCTCCTGGCAGGCAAGGTAAATAAAGTCTCCTGGACTCCCTGCATTCTGGACTCTTGGCCTCTTAAGCTCTCTCCATCCTATAGCCCTTCATCTCCTTAAATAATCTTTGCTGGATTGCATCCATTTTGATCTGAATATAATAGCTGGAAGCATAAGTCCTTGACATTAATTTAAATATAATTTATTAAATTGAAATACACCTTATTTTTGTTTCAGTGAATATTCATTTGATGATTAAGGAAAGATGCTTTTCTGTGTTTGCAAATATGCCACTTTTCATCGTCTGGAACTCTGATTCCATTCCTATGTCCTTGGCTGGACTCCATTATGAGTCTGCAGGAGCTCATGTGTAATAAGCATATTGACCTTTTCTGTTATGTTCAAATGTTTGTGGGTAGGCTACTTTTCCTTGTTTTGTTTCAAAATGTAATCAAGTATATTTTTATTGTTCACTTTGTACATATTACAACATTCTAAGCCTATCAAAATAGCTCCCTTAGACTTCCTGTACTTTGAGTTCTGATAACTTATGATAGACATATATATGTGTACATATATATATATATGAGTGCAAACATTGATTTTTCTTTTTTGCAAATTAATCTGTCTGTATTTTGCAAAATGTTTATCTTACCATTGATTTGTGCTTTTATCACGATGAAACACTTCATTCTTTTGTCCAGATTTACTTGGACCATATTTTTGCCTCATGAATCTGTTTTACCGCCAGTATCTCATAGCTTTAAAGTTTATAATTGTATGATACATCTTAGTAACTTGGTAAGGATAGTCCTCCTTATTATCATTCCTTCTCAAAACTGGGTTTTGCTATTTTTATCTATTTTCTCTTCCAGAATTCTGTTCAAGTTTCCTTCACCACCACCCCAGTCTATGGAGAGAGACAGCTATCACCACATCACTAAAGTCATTCTTTGGAAGAAATTAACAATATAAAGATATATTTTAGTTGAGCGTGATGACTCATACTTTTAATCTCAGCACTCAAGAGGCAGAGGCAGGTGAAGCTCTGTGAGTTGGAGGCCAGCCTGGTCTACACAGCAAGTTCCAGGACAGCCAGGGCAGTTACAGAAAAACCCTGTCTCAAAAACAAACAAACAAAAGATATATTTTAGGTGGGATTTGGAAGGCAGAGGCAGGTGGATCTCTGTAATTTCAAGGCAGCCTAGTCTACAATTGTTCCAGGCCAGGCAGGATTACACAGTGAGCCCCAGTCCCAAACAAACAAACAAAATCTTTTAAACATGGAGCCAGTCTTTGGACTAATTTAAGGTTACCATAACACTTAAAATTTTTGTTTAGGGTCAGGAGTGGTGGCTCACACCTTTAAGTCCAGCAATGCAGGCACTTCTCTGTGAGTTCAAGGACACCCCGGTAACTCAATTCCAGGCCAGCTAGGACTACCCTGTCCGAAACACAAAACAAAACAAAGCAAGAAAACCCCAAACAAAAGGGATTTCTGTTTCTACAGGTCACAGATTTCTGGGTTAAAATCAGTCATGGAGCTTCATATATTTTGTTGCTCTTGGAAAAATGAATCTAAATTTTGCTCCAGTTAATGGTTGCTCTTGTTTACAAATACTGTTGACTTATGTTAATATTTATGTCTTCTAATTTTTACTAATTTATTAAATTTATTCATGTTTTCATTAAGGTTTCAAACTATAACTTTTTTTCAGTGCATACTAATCAGTGGCGTCGTTTTCACTCTAGATAGCCCTTCTTTCATTTCTTTTCTTACATTAATCAGTTTTTAAAATTCTAATGAGTAACATTGTGGCAGAACTATTATAGTAACTTTGTCCTCTTCAATCACATATATCTCTAGAGCTGTTGCATTAATTCTAGTATTGATAATACAAAAAATTTTATTATCACAGTGAAGAAATATTTTATTTTTCTTATGTTTTCCTTTCTATCAGGAATTGATGCTTTTAAAAATAATCCACCAAGGGCCAGCGAGACAGCTCAGTGGGAAAAACACTTGCTGCCAAGACTGACATCCTGAGTTCACTCTCTGGGCCCCACAGAATGCAATCAGAAAACTTACTTCTGAAAGCTGTCCTCTGACCCATGCAACCTCTGATTTCCCCACAAAAACTAAATAAAATAAAAGGATTTTTAAATCTATCAAATTAATGGTTTACTTCACTTCTTTAACCTATTGCCATTAAATAGTTCAGTATAATTTTGTCAATGTTTGTAGCAGCTTAAATACACATTATTTGCTATGATGAGCTCTAATATATTAAAAACAAAAACAGAATAATGGGCTGGACACTGTGGCACATATCTTCTATCTCAGCACTCAGGGGGCAGAGGCATATGGATCTCTATGAGTTCAAGGCCAGTCTGATCTACAGAGCGAGCTCTAGGACAGTCAGAGCTGGTAAAGAGAACCTATCTCAAAACAACAAACAAACCAAAACAAAACAAAAAACAGAATTGTAACACGAATCTTAAAAGGTCTTATTAACGAAAACAAACCTGGAGTCAGGTACTGGGGTCAATGCTGGAAGATCAGAGAAGTAGAACAAGCCACAGTCACCTCACTTTGCCAGTTCCTCAGCTGATGCTGTTTCCTCAGACTGGAAGCTTCTGAGTCCTCATCCAGAATGAATCTCAGCTGAACTGTGCTGCTCAAAGCCTAAAAGCTTAACCAGCCTCTAGTTCACGGTTTTCACGCCTTATATACCTTTCTGCTTTCTGCTTTCTGCCATTATTTCCTGGGATTAAAGGCGTGAGTCACCATGCCTGGCTATTTCCAGTGTGGCTTTGAACTCACAGTGATCCAGATGGATCTCTGCCTCCAGAAGGCTAGGATTAAAGGTGTGAATGCCACCATTTTCTGGCCTCTATGTCTGTCTAGTGGCTGTTCTGTTCTCTGACCTCAGATAAGCTTATTAGGGTGCACGATACATTAAAGAATGCAATATCACCACACAGAATAATGGAAGACTGCTCAGGCCTGAACAAGACATTCACACCGTCTTTTATAAGACTCAAGGAACATTTTGGAGGAGGCAGTGGAAAGAATGTAAGAGCTAGCGATAGGGAGAAGAGCTACAAAATTCATCTCCTGGGCTAGTCACAGCCATTACAATCATGAACTCAGTGGCACGGCAGCTGGGGATGCCTGCACTGGGCAGGGCGCTGGAAACCATGACCCTCAGCTGTGCGCCACTGATTACTCGCCTGCAGCGGACAGCTCCAGTGTACACAGATCACCCTAGTTAAACTAAGTGTGCAACAAAATAAAACAAAAGTCATGAATGTGGCAAAGGGGCTAGCAGGGATGGGGGAGGGCAACAGGGGTAGGAAGAGAGAACCATCAGAATATAATGTACACATGCACGAAATTGTCAGAAAAATTAATAAAAATTTTAGACTAGATAAATTATGTTTTGTTTATAGTTTTTACTATACACTCCTTAGTGCCATTATTCCTTATTGTTTAACTACACTATTGATGGCCAGAAAACAGTCATTTTCTTCTAGTTTACTTAATACATTTTTCTGAGTGCGTGTGTGTGCGCGCGCGTGCGTGTGTGTGCGTGTGCGTGTGTGTGTGCATGTGTGTGTGTGTGTGTGTGTGCCTGTCACTTGTAGAGATCGGAGGACAACACTCTGTCGTCTGCTGCTGTTACACGAAGCCGGCTGACTAGCAAGCTTCCTGGGACTCTCCTGTTTCTGCCCCCCTTGTCACCACAGGAGTGCTGGGGTCACAGACACGTGCTACTGTGCCTGGCTTTACACGGACTGAACACAGGTCCTGATGCTTGTGTGACGTGCATTTTACTCACACTGGATCACCTGCCCAGACCAGTGTCCACTAAGAGTGTCTGTTTTACTTGATGTCCATCGTGCTGTGTGTACTTGAAAATTGTATTTGTCTTTTTTTACATTTGTAATAGTTTTGTGTTTTAAAGAATTTCATACGTGAATCACTCCTGTTCCTCCCTCATCTCCATCCAGCTCCTCTGTATCCCCTCCTCTCTAAATTCTTCTTTAATTATTATTTTGCCATCTGTACTTTGGATATAAAAACTGTAAGGCAGAACAAGCCTTAACCACTGAAAACTCCCTGAACCGTTTCCTTTAGGTGCGACTCTTCTAATACCACATCAAACCACTGGACTTTCATTTTTATCTTTCCATTTGAACAGGAAAATTTAGATCATCTATTTCATAATGTTTAATCCTGACTAGACTTTTCTATAGTTCCTTATTGTTTCCTAACCACTCTGCCCTTTTTGCGGACTATGTTTTATTTAGTTTTTATCTTCTGTAATTATTAAGAAAAACAAACAACAGTTTTTCAATTCCGCTGGTGCCTACATGGCATTGTCATCAAGTACTGTAAAACACATTGCTGTTTAGCGACTGCACACCACCTCCTTGTCCACTAGTCATTAGTTACAGCCTCCTTTTCAGAACTACCTGGAACACACTGCTCTCCACTCAGTGTCAGTTCTTAATTCACTTTGATGCCATTGTACTTGATCCACTTACAACCAGTCTTCCCCTTGGCGCTGAACCTTTTAAAACGAAATGTCCCATCCTGAATTGTTCTACTGTTCCCGCCCGCGACAGCACTTCACTCAGATTTTGCAAACACCGCCTAGTTGCTATGTTTTCTGATACCTGTAAGATTTTTAAAGTTTATTTAGCCGCTTTCACAAATTAGCTAATAATTGGTGTAAAACATGCAGAATCAAACTGGTTTCTCCTAAAACAACACGGAAAATTTCCTCAAGTCTTTGATGAAAAGGCTTTGATTTCTAAGAAGGCTGATGACAACAAGCTGGTCTTAGTGGTGCACACTTACCATCCATTACCTGGGGAGGGGGCAGCTGGAGCAGGGGGATTATGAGTTTGAGGCCAGTTTGCATTATATGGTGACTTCAAGCCAACCTAAACCTGTCTCAGAGAACCAAAGAATGGGTTGCGGCTTAAGGATGGAGCACTTGCCTGGAATGCATAGGGACCTGGATTCTACCTCAGCACTACAAAACAGGACAATCGGCCACATTTGAGGAGACCTGCGGGTGCATGCTTTGTTCATATGTACATGCAGGTGTCTCTTTGTTCTAGGAATTTAAAAACCTACTACCTATGAAAGGCATGCATATGCATTCCTTCATTTTGCTATAAAAAAAAACAATGTTAGCAGTTTTTAAAAAGATTTCTTTTAAGGTTGGACATGGTGGCACACACCTTTAATCTCAGCACTCAAGAGGCAGAGGCAGGCCTATTTTTGAGTTTGAGGCCAGCTTATATAATAAGTTCCAGGACAGCCAGAGCTATGTAGAGAGACCCTTTTCTCAAAAAAAACAAATACAAGATTTATTTATATTTTTAATCACATACACACACATCTGTGTGTGGATATGTACATATAAATGCCCTGGGAGACCAGGTGTTGGATGTCCCAGAGCTGAAGTTACAGGCAGTTGTGAGCAGCCATGTGGGTGCTGGGAACTGAACTCAGGTCCTCTAGAAAAGCAGCTAGTGCTCTTAATCACTGAGCCAGCTCTCCAGTGCCACCAGCACAGGCTTTATGCACAAACTGATGTCTTCTGTTGTAATTTTCATTATTTTCTTCCAGTTCGTCTGCTTCATTTTGGGGGGGAGAACCCTTTATTTTACTCATAAATCCAAGACACACTTAAATAAAACACTAATAGTATATGTGATGTACTACTTTGTGCTAACCCTGTTAGTGGCAGGGTTGTAGGAAAGTGATATTTGCTGCCCTGAGGGAGCACACATTCTACATTGAAACACACAATCTGTCTACCTAGGGTCTCTTCTTTTTTCTTTTAATTTTTATTTCCTTAGAAATGACTCAGACATTTTCCCCTCTGTAACTCTGATATCTACAGAAATGTACTTACTGTATTTGTTTCACTTATCAGGATCGATTCTTATTTTTACCTGTTCTTGTTTGGTTAAAAAACAACTGTCTCTCTTGCTATGTTGTTCTAATCACATTCCTAAGAAGCCTCAGATTATCAAAAGGTTGTTGCAAAACCAATTATTTCACAGGGGGAAACGGCCCAAGGTTAAAATTTCAATGATAAAATTTGTCTTTGACTATAGTCTTTTCAGTGATGTTTTCATATGCCAACTCAAAATATAACTAATACATTTATAAATCAGTAAATTACAGTCTTAACCATTATTAATTAGTATTTATATATATATAAGTATATATATATAAATCTTAGGCAGATCTTAGGCAGAGTTTCTAAGGCCATAAAATAAGTTATGTCACAGTTTCCAATTGGTCACCATAAAGGAAAACCCAGGCCACTGCTGAACAATTAGCCATGTACACTGATCTATTCCTGGCCATGGAGATGCTCAGCCAGGAAAAGTGCTTGCTGCCAGGCTTGATGACCTAAATTCAATCCCTGGTATCCACATGGTGGAAGGAGAGAACCAACTCTCACAAATTGTCCTCTGTGTATCTTGGCATGTCCCTGACCAATAAATAAGCAAATTAAAACAAATTAAAAATAAACCAATCTGTTCCAAATTTTGTAATGGAACACCTCCATTTCTACCTCAGCAGTTCAGTTCTCATATTAAACTAGTGTCAAGTACAGTGCAATTATTTCTCTTACTGAAGTGGTGTTATCTCTATTTCTATGTATAAAATCGGGGGAAGTCACATGACTGAACTCTCACACAGGAAGCAGGTGTAGTTTCTTGTGCTGTGGTGTGTTTATTGCTCCAGTCTAAGAACTGTCAAGGAATCCCAAGCTAGTGTGAATGGTGAAGGACCTCAATCCCATGCTGCTGTGTGCATCAACAAAAAACATCCCTTCTCAGTTAATTCAGAATATGCTTAGCCTTTTACAGCTGGAGGGCTGAGGAGAACAGACCAGAGGGAAGATGTTAGCAGAGCTATTTCAACTACTGGCACATCTCAGCTAGAAGAGCTCACAGATACGAGTTTTCTGTCTGACCTGAAAGGTACAGAAATGCAGTTCCAGGCAGCAGGGGCTTCATTCTGCAGGCGCAGGAAATCCCAGGGCAGGTGAAGGACCACAGGAACACACTGGAGGCCAAACTAGAGTTGAAGAAGCACATGCCTCATCTGCCCAATATCTAGAAATGCTTATTTCTTGTATTTTTATTGCTGATACATAAAATTATTTTTCAGATGATTCTAAAGCTTTTAAAAAAGTAATTCAATGGAAGAGTGTTCATAGACTGCAACTCATTTGGTATCTTTCCAGAAGTTCCCCAAATTGGAATCTTAAAATATGCTTACTAGGATGAAAAACCAGCTTAAAAACAGTTTGTCAAATAAGTCTGGTTTTTTTTATTCAATGAATGATTTTAAAAATTAGCTTCATTGTTTTTTAATTTACCATCTGTTAACTCAATAAATACGAGTTCTTAAAGTTAACCTAATTGTCTTGGAATTTGCTGTTTTTGAAGTTGATTAAAGTTATTTAAAATAATTTTATTGTATATTCAGACTGAAACAAAGCATGTCTGCACGTGGATAGATCTTGGCTAATAATTTGCAAATAAATGTGCCCATTTGTAAAATGAACCACTTATGTTTATGGCTCTTAAGACTTATCAGTCAATATGTGAATATGCAGAAAGAGATGGTGATAGGAGATCATCAAAGAAGCATAAACAGTACAGCCTTGAGAAACTACCACTACCAAGCACACGATTTCCCCACATTGCCTCCAATCTGCTGCAGAAGAAATGCAGAGGGAGCATCAGCTGGAAATGCCATTTTTAATCCTACTTTCACATGGATGAAAGATGCTCCATGCTTCCCTAAATATGATCCTGCCTCTGGTCAGTGTATAGACCAAGGGTGGATGATAAACCTAAGGGTGCCAATCAGGTTCTTCTCCGAGACATGTGAAAGTCAGGAAAATGGTGTTTTCTCTCAGTCGCTCAACTCTGCTATGCAGCGTGTCTACCAAGCACTCTTACCCACTGAGCCATTTGCCCTGCCCCCAAGCTTCTACACTTAATTCCTGATTCTATGACAAACGGATTTTGAGTATGGTGCAAGGTGGGGATCAAGCCATGCCTGGCTCCTCCCAGATACCTAGTTATTCTGGCTCCACTGTTGAGGACCTTTTCTTTGTTCTTTGTGTTGCTTTGGTGAAGGTAAAGGAGTGGGGAGCTTGGTGTGGCTAAGTCATTTGAAACCAATCAATTCTAAGAAGACTATACACATTAATTTTAGAATGTTTAAGAAAATCGCAGTACCTTCATTCACAAAAAAAAGGGCTTAAAATTCATCACACACAGGAAACACAAACCTTAGATGTGTCTTACAACAGGGAACTAGGACTGTTTTGTTTCAAACTGCTGCCTGCTTACCCGTTCACTGTCTGCTAAAGGGTCTCCCTTAGGCTCCAAACCCTTAAAAGAACCAGGCATGAAGAGATCCAGGCTGGGGTGGACATTACATGTAATAGACTATGTCAACCAACGATTATTAAATAAATAAATAGTGGTACATGTTTTTAATCCCAGCACTTGGGAAGGCTGGGCAGGAGGATCTCTGTCAGTTCATGGCCACCCTAGTCTCCATAGTGAACTCTAGACCTGCCTGTATCAATCATAACTAGATCTTTGGTTGACTTTTCAATTGCCTAAACCTACTTCCTGGTTATTTATCCAGTTTTTTTTTATTTTTGTTTACTTTTATGTCTTTTAGACAGTGTTTTACGATGGGTCTTATTCCAGAACTTTATCCCTCTGCTTCCTAGGTCTGGGGTTATATGTGAGAGCTATCCTTCCTAGCTATGTGTGAGAGGATCTCAAAGTTAGAATGAATCTCAAAGCCCAGTGACCAGCAAAGCACAGAGCACAGACCACCTGGGGCTCTGCCATCTTTATGGCACACTGTGGTGGTTTGAACAGGAATGGCCCCCATAGGCTCATAGATTTGAATGCTTGGTCATCAGGGAATGGCACTACTTGACAGGGATTAGGAGGTATAGCCATGCTGGAGGAAGTGTTATCACAGATGGGCACTGGGGTTTCAAATGCTCAAGCCGGGCCCAGTGTCTCTCTCTTCCTGCTGCCGAAGATCCAGATGTAGAACTCTCAGCTCCTCCAGAACCATGTCTGCCTGCATGCCTCTATGCTTTCTGCCAGGCTAATAATGGACTAAACCTCTGAAACTGTAAGCCCCAATTAAATGCTTTCCTTTATAAGAGTTGCTGTGGTCATGGTGTCTCTTCTCAGTAATTGAACATTGACTAAAAAATACACATAGAAGATGTTTAATGTTTACCCTCAAACGGATGAGGTCACCACTGCAGACTGGGAGCATCCCAGGTACTTCCCAGGCCCTGCCTTGAGATTTCCCTAGCCTGAGTTTACCACTGCAATGTAGCATTTTGGGCCCTTTTCATCTAAGTATTTCTCAAAAATGTGCAGCAGTGGATGGAAGACTATAGTTCTGACTAACAAGCATCCACCTGGCCATTTTTTAGAAGAGTTTGCCTTAATTTCTTTTGGAAAGCCATCCTTATTGATTTTAGGTGGGGTGGTTTCAGTCATTTGAGCCATGGCTGCTGGGTAGGAGAAGGGCAGCAGGTTAGCACCATGATGAGAGCAGGTAAGGACCACAGCTGTTAACTAGACACACAGGAAGGGGACGGGAGCTGCAACAGCAACCAACAATGACAAAAGTTAGCAGATTTTTTTTTATTAAAAAAACATGTAAAATGTTGCATTCTGATCCATTATATATGAAACTCTTGTTTTAATAATAAAACATCTCTTCTAAAATCTTTACATTAAAAATATCTAAAAATGAGCCGGGTGGTGGCAGCACACACGTTTGATCCCAGTACTCAGGAGGCAGAGGCAGGAGGATCTCTGTGAGTTCGAGGCCAGCCTGGTCTACAAATTAAGTTCCAGGACAGCCAGGGCTACACAGAGAAACCCTGTCTCAAAAAACAAAAAACAAAAAAAAAAAACAAAAAAAAAATTCTCAGAAATGGAGGCTGTAGTTACCATCACACTGTGCCAAGCCCACCATGGACGAATACTGGTAGCCCATCCCCCACCCCCACCTTGTACCATATTCAGTTCACTCTGCTTTCCTTGTCCTGTCCTTGACTTTCATTTCCATTAGAATAATCATGGCAAACAGAAACAACGACAAAGGAACAGCTGTTGTCTTGAGCCTGGACTCTGTGGCTGAAGATTGTCTACCCAGCAGTTCCTACAGACCAATAAACCACTGTCCCTATCACACTATGAGGAAACTGAGGCAGCAAGCTGCCTTGCTCAAGGCCACACAGGAAGTAACCAGGCTTTCAATCCAGGCAGTTGGACACCAGAGGCTATTTTGCCCATAGGTGCTTATTTTGCTTAAAATAGAATTTGGTTATGTGGCCCTTCACCTTCAAAATTCATGAAACACACAAAGAGGATAGTTTCTTACTGTGTATAATTCACACAATAAAAGTTGCCAGGTTATGGTGGCACACACCTTTACTCAGCATTCAGGAGGCAGAGGCAGGTTGATCTCTGTGAGTTCGAGGCCAGCCTGGTCTACAAAGTGAGTTTCAGGACAACCAGAGCTACACAGAGACATCCTGTCTCGAAAAACCAAAAAACCAAAACAAAAAACAAAGTCAACTTCGGTGTCTTTTTAAAGTGAAGAAACCTGAAGAAAATTATGACCGTTGGAGCCAAGTTGTTAAGAATTTAAAGACACAGAACTGGAGAGATTGCTCAGTGATTAAGAGCGCTTGTGTTGATCTTCAAGAAGGTCCACGTTCATTTCCCAGCTGGGGCTCACAACCACCAGCAGTTCTAGGGCATCGGATGGGCTCTTCTGGCCTTCCAGGACACAAGTGCATATGTGTTCTCTCTCTCTCTCTCTCTCTCTCTCTCTCTCTCTCTCTTTAAGAGAAAAAATAACATGGATACACTAAACTCACAAGAAACTGCACAGCATGCTTTATGAGAGGCAGCATTTCTAATATTTTTAGGGTTCATAGGAAAGTGTGGGAGTATTGTCATACATTTCTGATGTTTGAGGAGCTGATAAATATGGCCTCAAAGCAAGAGGCAGGAAGACTAAGCAATTAGTGAGATTATTTTTTCCTGATTGATTTTGTTATTTGACAATTTCCTCCATGTATACAGTATATTTACTCTTTCTCCTTCTCTTATCTCCCTTCCAGGCCCGCCAAGCCCCCAGTCCTTTGCGACCCATTTAGTTTAGCTAAGGCCATCTGTGTGAGCACTGGATTGGATCTGTCCACTGAAGCCTGGTGGGACCATCAGCGGGAACAGTGAAGGTGACAGCTACCCCTGAATCTATCAGTGGGAACACTGAAGGTGATAGCTACCCCTGAATCTATCAGCGGGAACACTGAAGGTGACAGCTACCCCTGAATCTATCAGTGGGAACACT
>CABHPQ010165277.1:1822-34381 GCA_902168405.1 Peromyscus aztecus | reverse complement strand
ATCTCTTCTTTTTGACAGGGTCTCACCACGTAGCCTGGCCTGGAACTCACAGAGATCTTCCTGCGTCTGCCTCCTGAACTCTGGGATTAAAGTTGTGGGCCACCACGTCCAGTCCCAATGCATCCCTTTTTAAATGTATGACATTGGTAGTGTCATAGCTAAAACATCTTTGCCTAATCTGAGACTCGGAGCCCTTCTGCTACATTCTCTTCTAGCAGTTCTGAAGTGTTAATCTCAGGCTGCTTTTTCCACTGGTGTAAGGTTAAGTTGGAAGGATGTTTCTTTCTGTCTTGACTTTTTTCTTTCATGCGTACATACAAGTGTTTCAACACAACTTATTGAAAGGATTGTCTTTTTCTACTTAATTACTTTCATGCCTTTGTGAAAAACAAGTGTGTGTGTCTGATTCTAGACTTTCTATTGTATGCCATGCTGGCTTAATTACTGTAGTTTTCTCTTAAGTCTAGAAATCAGGGAATATACCTCCAAAACTTGGTTGTTGTTGTTTAAATTTAGACTATTCAAGTTCTTCAGGCTTTTTATACAAATACAAATTGTTAATATTTACCAGAGTGTTGATTATTACAGTAAATTTATGTGTTTCAGGGTTTGCTGTTATTGTTTGTTTTTTTTTTTTTTTTTTTTTTTTTTTGAGGTAGTCTCATTGTGTAGCCCTAGCTGTCCTGGAACTCACTATACAGACCAGGCTAGCCTCAAACTCACAGAGATCCTCCTGCCTCTGTCTCCTGAGTGCTGGTATCAAACACCTGACATATTCATGTGTAAGTTCGGGGAAGAATTACGCCTTTGGAACACTTCCTTGCCACTTCATGCATTTGCCTTACCTTCCTATTTCTATCATTTTTGGTATTTTCTCTCATTCTAATCACCATAAAATATCTTCTGCTTTGCACCCTCTTCCATGGACAACCTTTCTCAACTTACTGACCTCTTGTGAGTGGATGGCCATTACATCTTCAGTGCCTTTCTATATATATGATGTAGTTGGAAAGACTCTCCTACAGAATTTTGGTATATAAATCCTGGGATGAAAATAAAAGACATTTCCAAAGCACATTTGCAAAGAGGAAGGGAGCTTTCTAAAAATGTGCTTCAATGAACGGTTTTCTCTGAGCATATGAGTGGCTTGCCTTGCCCGGACTCGGAGGGAAAGGCTTGGCTTGACATCAGGTAGACTGATGCCAGCTGCTAGCTCTATGTGGACGTACGCAATGTGCTCGTTAGTTATTTAATGACACCGGTTGAATTCTTCCTGTATGTCAAGTTCTGTTTTGGGCAATGTAACATTTCAGTCGTCAAAAATAAATAAATAAATAAAAAGGATCCCTCTGTCTGGAAGCTTAGACTGTAGCGCCACAGGTCATCAATAAATAATAAACTTGAAAAGTAAATGTCATGTGTGGTGAAAAATGCATAAGTACCTGACAAAAGCCAAAAAATAAACCAGAGGAGGAAGGAATTGGGAGGAGATATGCATGGGGTGAAGAGACGCTATGTGAAATGATACGTTCAAGTAATCATTGAATGATTATTGAATCACTGTGGAATACTCAGGTATGAGAAAATACTTCAAGGAGGTAAATGAACCAAGTAAGTATCCAGGGGAAATTTCATCCAGATTGGGAAAGCAAGGCATGCCATGGAGGATGTGGAACAAGCAGCGACAAGGCATATGGGGCTAGGGTGGTGTGATGACACTGGAATAAAAAGGAAGGAGCCCACAGACAAGAGATGTGTGTGTCCTGTTATGCAGGGCTACTATAACACACTGCTGTAGACTGGCTGTCTACAACCAACCAGTGGGACTGTATTTGGAGACCAGCACTATAAGGAAGTAATCATGGCAAGTAAAAAAAGGTCACAAGACAGTATCCTTAGGAGGGAAGACAGCCAAAAGAGTCTCTCTCTCTCCCTCCTTACCTCCCTTCCTTTCTGCCCTCACTCCCCAAAGATATCACATGAGCATAGAGCAAGATGGCAGCTACCTACATAACCCAGGAGTAGAGGTCTCACCAGAAAATGGCTGTACTGGCTTTCTGGCCTCGGAGTTTTAGCCTCTTCATTTTCAAGACATTAACTTTATGTTTAGTTACCCAGCATGCACTCCATGCAGGCATTGATTCTAAGCAAAGATCCGTTATAGACAAAGAAGGAAAGAAGCAAAGCTTCTGGGAAATTGTTATGGTTACCACAGGAGAATGTGGAGGCATGGGCGTGGTAAGGTGCGGCCTCAATCTGAACACACCTGGCAGGACTTCTGTTAGAAGTGGAGGTGAGAAGATGGAGAGACTTATCCCATAGTTTTGTAGCTGGGAGACGGGAAGGGGTTATCATCAGCTAACAAGGAGGAGGCTGCAAAGAAAGTTTTAAAGGGTTAGTTTCAAATTTGCTGAATCTGACAAGTGGCAATGTTAAGTGGGTAGCTGGAGATACAAATTTGGCTTCTGGAATAGAGGTCAGTTGTGGTATTGTATTCCCCCAAATATTGTGCATGTTAATAAACTTATCTGGGGTCAGAGACAGAACAGCCACAATATTAATCAGAGGTTAGGCAGTGGTAGCACACGCCTTTAATCCTAGCATTCCAGAGGCAGAAATCCATGTGTTCAAGGATGCACCCAAGCATGGTGACCCACGCCTTTAATCCCAGAAAGCAAGCCTTTAATCCCAGGGAGTGGTAATAGAAAGCAGAAAGGTATATAAGGCGGGAGGACCAGAAACTCGAGGCATTTGGCCTGGAGAAGCATTGGGCTGGTTAAGCATTCAGGCTTCTAGCAGCAGTTCAGCTGAGAGTCATTTGGATATGAGGACATAGAGGCTTCCAGTCTGAGGAAGTAAGACCAGTTGAGGATCCGGCGAGGTGAGATAGCTGTGGCTTGTTCTATTTCTCTGACCTTCCAGCATTTACCCCAATACCTGGCTCGGGTTTGATTTTATTAATAAAACCATCTAAGATTTCTGCTACAGTCAGTGACAGAGACATTAATTTGAGAGGAATCGGTATATAGATGGTGTCTGAAGTCTTGAGACCAGACAAGATCATTGGGGAAAGTGGTGATGATACGGGAGAGCAGAGGTACAAGGACTGAGCCCTGAGCATGTGAACATGATCTTAGGAAGAAGGGCCATCAAGGCATGCTCAAGCTGAGTACTCAGCAAGAAAGGACACCCACCAGGGTGTGTGGGATGAAGCGGGTTGAGAGCAGGGAGAGTCGCAAGGATGAAAACAGACAGGAAGTTGGTGCCAGGTGGAGAGCGGGAAAAGTATAGCATCTCATTAAAGGACAAACCATTCTGCCTGTCTCTTTATCATTCATGGCTTAAGCAAGCCCATCTTCCTAGGGGTGATCCCTTGGCCAAGTGACTGACCAGGCCCAACTGGAATGGTAGGTCTTCACCCATGCCAGAGATTCTAGATGGGTGCAGGGCCCATTCAGATGTGAGAAGACAATAAATGGATGAAGATGCTAAAGAATGGCTAGACACGTGATGGAGTGGGTGGAAGTAGATCCGTCCCTATTGCCACACATATCTTTTCAACTCTAGTTATATTAGGGAGAAAAATTCATAAATTGCACAGAATTCACAAAGCCAACACCAGTATTTCCAAAAACCAGTGTTCCAACGTCAGCTTTTTCCTGAAATCTGGCGTGTGTATGCTTCTCCTCCAGGTTCCAAGTCCTCTGAGCATGTGAATCCCGTCATGATATCTTCTTCAGATGCTACCTAGAATAATAGGAGTTAATCTGATTTGTTGAATTTTTAAAATCATAAGAAATTGTAATAATCCATATCATCCTAGTCAGAATAGCTGCCATCAAGAAAACAAGTGACAATGAGTGCTGGCGAGGATGCAGGGAAAGAGTGACTTCGAGCCACTGCTGGTGGGAATGTAAACTGCTGCATCCACCATGGAAATTAGGAGTTTTCTTTAAAAACTAGAACTGTCACACGATCAGTAAAACTGCCTGGCACATACTTGAAGGATTCTAAGTTAAGGTATCTCACAGAGATCCCTGCATGACCGTATTTGACACACCATGAGATTTTATTCAGTGGTTGAGAAAATGACATGAAGACACACGCAGGAAAACAGACAGAACAGGAGGTCGCTATAGTAAGTGAAATAAACCAGGCTCAGAAAGGCGAACACTGCATGTTTTCTCTCCTATGTGGGATCTGAGTTTACACTATAAATACAAGCACGCCTGAAAGGAGAAAAGAAACCACGGGAGGAGAGGAAGCATGTCTAAGAGGAGGAGGAGGAGGAGGAGGAGGAGGAGGAGGAGGAGGAGGAGTCAGAGAAATGCGACATGAAAGCAGAAGGAACAATTTAAGGAGTGGAAACGTACCAGTGAGGGGAGAGGGGGAGACGGGGAGTGGCGGGGGAGACAGAGGAGGAGGATGAGAACACAGTAAAGTAGGAAAAACTTTTGAGCTGGGTGTGGTAGCGTACACCTTTAATCCCAGCACTTGGGAGGCAGAGGCAGATCGATACGTGTGAGTTCAAGGCCAGCCTGGTCTACAAATTGAGTTCCAGGACAGCCAGAGGTGTTACACAGAGGAACCCTGTCTCTGAAAAAAAGCGGGGGAGGGAGAAGAGTGGGGGGAACTTCTGGAAAAGAATAGGATCTCTGACCTGGGCGGAGACCTACATTTCAGTTGGGCCTGGTCAGTCACTCGGCCAAGGGACCACCCCTAGGAAAGTGGCCTGCCTTCTGTGTCATCGTAAAGAAACAAGTGGAATCATTTTTCCTTTAATGAGATACTGTGCCCAGAATCCCCACCCCTACCCAGTAGCTCACTGGCTGCAGCCGTGCGGTTCCGTAGGTCTGCCAGCTTTTCCGAGTAATTCAGAGGCCTCTCCTATTGGTCTCCCCATCTCTTCTCTAGGCATGCTTTCCTTAATACTTTGGGGTTCTCCAGCATCTCGGACTTCCTTACTCTTCTCTGAAGCCTCCCGCCCACCATATGGCTGCTTGCCTGCCAGTGTCTGACCTCCATGTGGACCTAAATGACATGGGTGCCCCATTGTCCCCTTTGGCCTCCCCGCTTCTCCAGGTGCTGCTGAGATTTACATCTTGTTTGCAGTGGGGATTTTCTTTTCCATTTGAGTCCATTCTTTTATTAATATGGATAAGAACCCAAAGAGGGGGACCCTCATTTTCCCATGTATTAATATAACAATACATATGTGTATCCCTGTCACTATGAACCTCATTACTTTGTATGCTAATTCAAAAGAACAGATTAAAAGCATTAGGAACAAAACCTGCCAAAAGAGAAGAAGATAAACCACTCATTTTTCTCACTTCTTTTGGTTTTTTGCTTTTCTTTATGCCAACTTTTTAGCCAGTTCCCTCACAATCAAGTTTCACATATCCATTCTTTAACATTGTGTTTTAAGTATTTACCAAGATGCTACCCTGCAAGACTATCCCATAGTTGCCTAACCTTCTCCACAACCATTCATGTGAATGAATAAATGGACAATATACAATCTAACAATTTACTATTAGGCTTTTTTTTTCGGGGGTGGGGGTTTGATTTTGCTTTTGGTTTCTCAAGAAAGGAACTGTGTGTAACCCTTATTGTCCTGGAACACACTTTGTAGACCTGGCTGACCTCGAACTCACAGAGACCTGCCTGCCCCGTCCACCAAATGCTGGGATCAAAGGTGTGCGCCACCATGCCCAGCCTATTAGGCTTTTAAATTACTTCAAAAATGTTACTCAGTTATATTATGATGAATATTTTGAGCATTTTAAGCATAATTAATGAGTTCATGATAAATTTATCTACTATTTATAGCCAATTATTGATTGACTACCAGCATGGAGCACTGTGCCAAATGATTGGTTTTTTGTATATTTCATTTGAGGACCTTAACAGCAGAAAGACTTTTAAAGTTGGAATTCCTCAGCACATATAAAAACTGAAAACAATAATATGAAATGCTCGAGATGACTGGTCATCTTTGCTAAATCTTTTTTTTCCTAGACAAGGTTTCTCTGTGTAGCTTTGGAGCCTGTCCTGGAACTCACTTTGTAGACCAGGCTACAGAGATCCACCTGGCTCTGCCTCCTGAGTGCTGGGATTAAAGGCGTGCATCACCACCGCCTGACTCGTCTTTGCTAAATCTTAATATCCAGCTTGATTTGTTTTAGAACTCTCTAGATCAGTGGTTCTCACCCTTTCTAATGCTGTGACCCTTTAATATAGTTCCTCATGTTGTGGTGACCCCCAACCATAAAATTATTTTTGTTGCTACTTCATAACTGTAATTTTGCTACTGTTATGGATTGTAATGTAAATATCTGATACACAACCCCTGTGAAAGGGTTGTTCGACCTCTAATGGGGTTGTGACCCACAGGCTGAGAACTACTGTTCTAGGGACTATGGTGATATTTTCTTTTGTACCAAAATGTTATTTGTATAATAAATAAAGTTGTCTGGGGGTCAGAGCTATTAGCAAGCCATAGGAAAGCAGGACAGTGGTGGTGTACGCTTGTGATCACAGCACTTGGTAGACAGAGCTAGGTAAGTCTCTGTGTGTTCAGGGATACAGCCAGCATTGGATACACATGCCTTTAATCTCAATACCAACCATAGAACACCTGGAGGTCTATACAGACAGGCCGTAATGAGGTAGTCCTGTGGTTGGGTTTACAACCAATGAGAAGGCAGAACAGAGACTATATAAAGACTTTAACACAGGAAGTACCGGCTCCTTCGGAGAGGTAGGACCACTGCAGGAGGAAGGGTAAGGTTTTGGCTCTTAGCTCTGAACTCTTGGCTTTCTTCTTTGCATTGGTTCTGTGTTTCTTATTTATAAGATGGTTGGTTACATCTACAAGGGACCTATTGTGGAGACAATTGAGGGCCTTTGTCCCATTTCCCTCCCTTTCCCCCATAAGGGATCACTATCCAGAATTTCGTGTTTACATTTCTATCTATTTCCTAGTTGTTTTCTCCATATGACTGTGTCAATAAAGAAATAAGGTGTTCAATCTATTTCAAGATTTTTGTGAGTCCCATAATACTATACGTATTTTGAACTTAATTTTCTCCTAACAGTATCTTAAAGGTTTTTTTTTTTTTATATTGATGTACTGTGTCCTCTTATTTAAATAGGTGCACGGCTTCCAACTGCAGGCAATATATCAACTCACCCATTATTCTGAGCATTTAGATTGCTCCCATAATTTGCATTCGTAAGCAGCTTTTGTTGGTGCCCTCTGGGGAAAAAAACTATTTATTTTTGAGATTATAATTACATAATTTCAAAAAACAAAAAAATAAATTTTTTTTTAAAAATTACATAATTTGCCCCTTCTCTTTCCTTTCTGCAGACCCCCCCACCCCCATATACTTTCCCTACTCTCTTTCAAATTCATGGCCTCTATCTTTCATTTCTATATACATATATATAACCAGATCATCTGTATGATGTTAATCATATGTGTGTTTTCAGGGCTGACCCTTTGGTATTAGGCAAACAATTGGTGCGCTCTTCCCTGAGGAAGACTATTTCTCTGACTCTCAGCATCCCTTAGCTGCTTGTTCTTTGTGTGGGGCTGAGGCCTCCTAGCCTTTCCGCTGTCCACTTTAGCATGTCTATTGCCTTTTTCAGCTCATGTTCAGGCAGGTGGTGAGACTTTAGGGGTGTAGCTTGTTCTGACATTACCAGAAGACACACTTTCCCAGGAAATTCACTGATCCTCTGGCTCTTACGATCCTTCTACCCACTCTGCCACAATGATTCATGAATCTTAGGTGTAGGAATTGCTTTGTGGATGTATCTGCTGGGACTCGACTCCACAACTCTGCATTGTCATTGGCTGTGGTTTTCTGTAATGGCCTCTGTTTGTTGCAAAGAGAAGTTTCATTGAAGAGGGGTGAGGAGTGTACTTATCTGTGGGTATAAGTACAAATGTTTAGAATGTTGGGTAGGGACAATGCCAGTTTAATAAAATGGCAGTTGTACGTTCTCCTCAAAGATCCATGACTTCATTAGTCTTGGTTGTTGTCTAGGGATCTAGTACTGTGCATGCTATCCTTCCTGCAGAGTGGGTCTTACATCCAATGAGAGAGGTGTTGGTTGCTGTCAAGGTGTGTACCACTACTGCACCCTTAGGGTTACTGTGCTTTGCTGGCCATTATCGTGGTTCAGAGGTGTTATAGCTAGGTGGAACTGTTGGTTGCTTTCCTCTTTTTGGAAGCTTGCATGGTGCCTTTGGAAACCATGAAATGTAATCCTCAGGGAGGAGGCTGTAGTGGTTTGAAAGAAAATGGCTTCCAAAATGTAAGAAGAATTGCTAAACGATCTTATTAATAAAAAACCCGGAGTCAGATATTGGGGTTAAAAACCTGAGAGATCAGAGGAATAGGAAAAAACCTCACCTTACCTCAGTCTCCAAAGAGACCTACTTCCTGTTTACCCACACCAAATGCCTTTCTGTTCTGCCATCTCATTTTCTCTCTCTGCCCAGCTACATCACTTACTCTTCCTCCCCAGCTCTGTTACTTCCTGTCTGTCTATAAAGACCTCCAAACCTTTATGGTTAACTAGTGTTGGAATTTGAGGCATGTGCCACCACACCTGGCTCTGTTCCCAGTGTGGCCTTGAACTCACAGAGATCCATGTAGATTCCTGCCTCCCAAGTGATAAAATTAAAGGCATGTACTACCATTGCCTGACCTCTATTTTACTATAGTGGCTGGCTTTTTCCCCTGATCCTCAGATAAACTTTATTAGGGTACACAATACTGGGGACACAATACATTACCACACCAAAGGAAGTGACACTATTGGGAAGCATGGCTTCTTTGGAGGAAATGTGTCACTGTGAGTGAAACACCTCAAAGTGTGTCACTTTGAGGTCTCTTTTGCTCTATCTTCCCTTAGCGTGACTGTTAGTCCACTTTCTTTTGCCTGCTTATCAAGATGTAAGGATTCTCAGTTCCTGTACCATGTCTGCCTGCATGCTGCCATGCTCTCCGTTATGATGGACTGAAACTTTGAAACTGTAAGCAAGCCACCACAATTAAATGTTTTCATTTATAAGAGTTTGTGGGGCATACATGGGCTGCAAAGAGGGTACCAAGAGAAATTCAGATAAATAGAGCTTAAGCTTTAAGCTGTTTGTGCAGAGAGTGGATACAAATGGTACCAGAGGAAGTTAGTTTAAGCTGTTTGTACAGAGAATAGATACAAAGGATGGCTAAAAGGAAGTTAGCTTGGGTTGTTTGTATGGAGATTAAAGACAAATAGAAAGGAAGTTAGCTCAAGTTATTTATGCTAAAAACAGGAGATGATGTCAGGGCATAAACAACTTGTAAATAGGGTGATCTTTAAAATGATTGGTTGGTTCCTTCATCCCCTCCTAGGGTTCTGAGGTTTTCTGGTATAAAAGAGGTTTATTGCCCATCAATAAACGAGTTCTTGCTTGACATGACTCCCTGCTGCATTTGATTGTCTCCGGGTAAGAAGGAGGCTGGGGAACGGGCGAGCGGCGCACACTTGCCTTTCCTTGGTTCCAGGCCACCTCTTCACAGGTGACCTAAGTTCCCGGTGGGGCAGGTCCCCACAAGAGTTGCCATGGTCATGGTGCCTCTTCACAGTAAAAGAAACCTTAATTAAGGCAAAAGTTGATACCAGGGAGTGGAGTATTCCTGTGATAGGCCTGACCATGTGTTTGTTTGGAGGAATTTGCATTTTGATATTTTGTGTTTAGAAAGCAGTGGAATGCTTTAAGCTCTACTTAATGGGCCATACAAGTAGGAGCATGGAAGACAGAGGGGCCAAGAGTTATTTCAACTGCGAGGGGCTCACTCAAAATGTTTCAGAGGAGAAGAATTTTAGTATGTTGCCTAGAGATCATTCTTGTGATAGTTTGGTGAAGAAAGTGGCTGCCTTTTGCCCTTGTCCAAAGAGTCTGCTTGAGGCTAAAGTAAAGAGTTTTGGATTAATTCCATTGGCAGAGGAAATCTCAAAACAGCCTAGTATAGACTCTATCATGTGGATATTAGTGGTAACTCTAATGAAGATTTATAATGAAAAGGAGCACACCAAGCAGGGTAAATTTAAAAAAGTAAATTTGAGGAGAAAAAAAGTACCAGGAAGTGGAATAAAGCTAAATTCTGTGTTCAAGAGATAAACAGATTAAGAAATGGAATAAAGGGAGTGGTGACCTCAGGATAAGATACCACCCAGTTAAGTTTCCAACCTGTGAAAAGGAACTAAGGGAAAGCTTGGAGCTGGATGTGGTGGGGCACACCTTTAATCCCAGCACTGGGAAGGCAGAGGCTGGGGAGTCTCTGAATTTGAGGCCAGCCTGGTCTACAGAGTAAGTTACAGGACAGCCAAGCTTAGTCAGTGGAAGACAGAAAGCTGGTGAAGATATAATTGAATGAGGGGCCATGTTCCAACCCCAGCAAGGAGCAGAACTTGGCAGCTTTGTCCACATGGTTCTGACTTTAGAGTTAAGGATAGAAGAAAGGAGTTGTGGAATAAAGCTATTGAGGCCAGGCTTGTGTCAGGATGTCCCTGAATGGAGGTGTACTTGAAAGGCCATTGTGGGAAGCTGAGACGTTGAAGCCTGGATTGTCTTTGGAGAACCCAGGATGTTAGACATGCCAGAGTCATGGGATACCTGCCGAGGAGAGCTGCCAACAGGGAGTGGAACTAGTCCAAGAGGAAGAAGTGTGTTGTAGTCAGACTTGAATGGAGTTGGAGATCTAAAAAGCATTTTGACATCAGACATGGAAATGCAAAATTTGGAGTTTGCCCAGCTGGTTTTTGGTCTTTGGTCCAGTATTTCCTCACTATACTCCCTTCTCTGCATTTTGGAATGGTAATGCATATCCTGTGCCATTATATGATGGAAGTATGTGATTTGATTTTTGATTTTGATTTTTACAGTTAAGAGATTGCCATGCATCTCAGAAGAGACTTTGGACTTTGAAAGAAGTTTGAAACTGCTATAGACTATGAGGACTTTTGAAGTTGGACTGAATGCATTTTTTTTTTTTTTTTGCATTATGATATGGCTACAAGCCTTTGGGGGCCAAGGAATGGAATGTGGTGGTTTGAAAGAAAATTGTCCCCAAAGGGAGTGGCATTACCGGGAGGTGTGGCCTTGTTGGAAGAAGTGTGTCACTGTAGGGGTGGGCTTTGAGATCTCTTTTTACTCAAGCTTTCCTAAGTGTGACTGTTGGTTGACTTCCTGTTGCCTGCTGATCAAGATGTAGGACTCTTAGCTCCAGCACCATGTCTGCCTGCACACTGCCATGCTCCCCATCATGATGATAATGGACTGAACCTTTGAAACTGGATGTGAACCACCACAATTAAATGTTTTCTTTATGAGAGTTGCCGTGGTCATGGTGTGTCTTCAAAGCAATAGAAACATTAACTAAGACAGACTTTCAGGTCAGTTCCAGCTCAGGTCCTCTGGGCCCTGCGTCTGAAGTGCACGTGCCTCCAACAATAGGGACTTACCTGCCACCTCTGGGAGACAATGGCAACAGCCGTAATGTTTTGGGAGTCTCTTGGACAACCCTGGCCAAGAAATTGATAAAGGGCTTCTCATGCCTGGTGTTGGCGTTTTGTTGTCTAGTCTTTGTCTCTTGAAGGGTGCATTGTCAGCCCAGATGAGAAAAGTTCGTGTAGACCATGTATATTTACACAGAGACTTGCAGACATTTATTGTAGTTTTTTTTTTTTGGTAGATAGTTAATATTATGATTCCTTATGACTTTTTCAGCTATCCTTACTGTTAACTTACTCCCCTCCCTCTCTCATTCTTCTGGGTTTATCTTTCTCCCTCTCTAATTAGAGTTCCCTTTCCCTGGATCAGGTAAGTTGGGTCCTGCTAGCCCCCTTCCTATTGCCTCCCCTGTTGATGTCCTTTTACACGCTACCTTTGTGCACGTGTGAGCATTTGTCTATATGAAGTGCTTTTGGAAGCAGAGTTAGATGTGAGGTTACTTAGTCTAGAATGGTACTTGGGAATCTGTGTGGTAGAAAGGCTCCTGCCGGCATAATTCTGTCCCGTAGTCAAGGTTGAGAAGTACTGCTCTAGACTGTGTATTTCAGCACATTGAATGCTTGCCTGCCGCTTCGCTGTCTGTCCTGCCGCTTCTCTGTCTGTCCTGCCGCTTCCCTGTCTGCCCTTCGATTGCTGTGACGAAGACCATGACCAAAAGCGACTTGGAGAGGAAAGGTTTTATTTGGCTTACAGGTCACAGTCCATCATCAGGGGAAAGCAAGGCAGGAACTCAAGGCAGGAACCTGGAGGCAAGAGGTAAAGCAGAGGCCATAGAAGGCTGCTGCTTACTGGCTTGCATCTCTTGGCTTGCTCAGTTGACCACCTGCCTAGGGATTATAACAACCACAGTGAAGTGGGTATCTTCATATCAATCACCAATTAAACAAACAAAATAGCCCCACAGTTCTTGCCTAGAGGCTAATCCAATGGGGGCATATTTTCAGTTGTGGTTCCCTCAGATGACTCTAGCTTGTGCCAAGTTGATTTAAAAAAAAAAAAAAACAAAAAAAAACTCGGGGCTGGAGAGATGGCTCAGAGGTTAAGAGCACTGCTTATTCTTCCAAAGGTCCTGAGTTCAATTCCCAGCAACCACATGGTGGCTCACAACCATCTGTAATGAGATCTGGCTCCCTCTTCTGGCCTGCAGGGATATGTGCAGACAGAACACTGTATACATAATAAATAAATAAATCTTAAAAAATAAATGCATCCAATGGTTGGGCTTGATGCTCTAGGGTTGGCATGACAACAGCTGCAGAGTGGGCACTCGGGTGAGGTCCCACTGTGGACCAGTCACTGGATGACACTCCCCAGCATGTTCCTGTCATCTTTATCTTTAATCTCACCTGCAGACAGGAAGAATCAAAGCATTAGACAAAGCTCAGCAAAGTTAGAAATGCTCCCCCCCCCCCACCCCGCCCTGTGATTTGGCCTCGATGGTGATCAGTTGCTGGGGATGCCTCAGGAGAACAAAGAAATGATTCACAAGTCATCTAGGAGCTTGGTGGCTGAGACGATGATTGATTAGTGATGTCTAGTACAGTTTAGAAAATGGGAAGGATCTCATAGCTGCAAATCACTGAGGTGCCACCTAAGTCTTCCTGCCACCAGTCAGCAGGGAAGATCACTTGTCTGGGGACTTGACTTGGTGTAACCAAACAGCTCAAGTAAAAGAAAACTGTCATCTCTTTCGAAAACTTTACCCTGTGTTGTTAGTTCGGAAGGGGTGGGAGGACGGGGACAGAGTGGGGGAGCAACATGTCCTTGCTAATCAGCAGGGTGAGCTCTTGATCCTTCCCAGCCAGAAAAGAATATGAGTTAGATCTGAGACCTGGATTTCACTGGATTTATGGTGTGAGCAAAGCCTCTGAGTTGAGAAAATGCCTCCATAAGATGGGGTTATAGTAGCTGGGCAATGGTGGTGCATGCCTTTAATCCCAGCACTAGGGAGGCAGAGGCAAGCAGATCTCTGTGAGTTCAAGGCCATCCTGGTCATCAGAGTGAGTTCCAGGACAGCCAGAGCTACACAGAGAAACCCTGTCTCCAAAACAACAACAACAACAACAAAACAAACAAAAAACAAACAAACAAACAAAAAGATGAGGCTATAGGCAAGGCTGCAGGGTATTTTCTTAATTAGTGATTGATATGAGAGGGCCCAGACTATTATTGGTGGGGTCAGCCCTGGCCTGGTGGTCCTGGGTTCTATAAGAAAGCAGGCTGAGCAAGCCATGTGGAGCAAGCCAGTAAGCAACACTCCTCCATGGCCTCTGCATGGGCTCCTGCCTCTAGGTTCTCACGCAGTTTGAGTTCCTGCCTTTGCTTCCTTTCCATGTGCTGTGACTCAGGATATGTCAGCCAAATAAACCTTTTCCTCCTCAAGTTGTTTTTGGTCACAGCAATAGTAACTCTAACTAGGTCGGGCAGAGATGATGAGGCACCAGGCCATTTGGGGCAATGATATTTCCGAGGGTCTTGGAAGACCTCACACTGAAGTCAGCCTATGGGACTTTATTGCTATTAGAGTGGGAATGGGGTTTAAACACAGGCAAGGGAGTGAGCTCCCTTCCAGAGGCAAGGGAATGGAAGAAATAACTACAAGGACTTGGAGTGTAATTGTGTCAACTATGAACACACGTCTACAATTCACAGTGCGGGGTGTCAGAACCTTGACACCGCCTAAGCCGTGAGAAATAAACAGGAACATTTCTGAAAATTCTTCTTTCAACCCAATCAACAAACATTCTGTTGCAAATGAATAAAAGAGGGCAGGGCTGAATTCAAAAGCAAATTGTTCTCACTATGGTCTGGAGTCTGGCATCTGGTTGGATTCTGAAAAGATTATTGGCTCTTTATGGCTTCTTTTATTGAATGTCATACTCGTTTTGGAGCTGTGCAACTTCTCAGATGTATGGAGCATAATAATAGACGCTTATCATAAGTGTCCTGTATCTTTATTTATCAACAACATAAACTGGCAAATCCAAGTCAAAGCAGGGGACTTAGGACTCAGGCCAGGACAACATTTCCGTGGGAAGCATGTATCACAGTAGATAGGCTTTTACAAACGAGGGAACTAGGCTTAGGTAAGGTGTTTTTGTCTTGTTTTAAGGAGGGTGGTTTCTTGTTTTGTTTTACTTTGCCTAAGCATTTCTAAATATTTTTGGGTAGGGAGTTTACCTTTTAAAGGACTACAGTGTGGTGAGTTTTGACAAATGTTCGCAGCTGTACAACTGAAATCATAATTGAGATATAGAAGGCTTTCGATACCGAAGAAAGTTCCCCTGAGGGTTTTCTAGGCCAGTTCGGTGCTCTCATACCCCGTCCTTATCTTTCTGCAATCTGGTGTTACCTTTTCAAATCAGGGAGTGTGTAGTCCTGTGTTTTTGATTCACCAGTGTTTCTGAGATCCATCGATTTTTATGGCCCATGTGGATGCTCTGATGTGATTTTTCAGTTATGTTTCCTATTAAATCGGCTGTCCATTTTCCAATGTAAACATCAGAATTATTTCTACCATCCACTTACCATAAATAAAACTTTCCAAACACTATACAACTGAGTTTTCCCTCTGCTTGGTTAAAATCCCAGAACTGGGGTTTGTTGACCATAGAACACAGCTTCATGAGAACCTGCTTTTTTAATGATACGGCGACCACCGAGATCTACACCAGCTTCCAGTCACTCTGGGTCCTCAACAGCCACTTCTCATCCTGGCCTTTCTATGGAGCCAGTGGTGGTATTCCCTGGGGGGTTTAATTTCATTTTTCTAATGACAGTTACATTTAGTTTCTATTCACTGGTTTGTTTGCCAGCTAGATCTTCTCCTTGGCAAAAAAAAAAAAAAAAAAAAAAGTCTATTCAAATTTTACCAACTTTAAAAATTGAGTTGCTTAACTTACCGTACAGATGTTTTAAATTTTGATTAAATCTAATTCGTCTTTCTTTTCCTTGTTACAGTCTATGCTTTCTGTATGAAAGATAACAAATCTCAAGCTTAAAGATATTTTTCTCTTATGTTTTCTTCTACGATTTTCATCCATTTAGTCCTTACACTTATTCACAAAATGTTTCCAGTGAATGTTTATATAGTGCAACAGAGGCAATGGGTTATTTCCTTAGCCAATTGCTCTGGCACATTCTGTTGAAAAGCCGATGCACTAGCCATTGGATTATATTAGCACTTTTGTTGAAAATCAATAAATGTATATGTGGAAACATTGTTTTATTCTGTCTGCATAGTTGACTTTTTAAGGCTCCACATATAATTGAGATCATGCAATATTTTCCTTTCCACGTCTGGTTCATTTCACTTAGCAGAATGTCTTCCAGATGCATCCTTGTTGTGGGAAATGGCAGGGTCTCCTTTTTAAAGCCCAAATAATATTCCTTTGTATATCGTGATCAGCTTCTCTACCCATTCACTCAGGTGGAGACGTAAGATTCTTTCCGTATCTTGGATATTGTGCATAATGCTGCAGTGAGTGTGGGACTGTGATTATCCCAACCACATGGGGATTGTATCTCCTTTGTGTATACACCTAATACACCTCATACGGCAGTTACATTTTTAATTTCCTCAGAAAACTCCCGGCTGTTCTCTATGGTGGCTGTAACAATGTTCATTGCCACCAAGAACTTACAAGGATTCTCTTTTCTCTATACCCATCAATTTTGTTTGGGGGGGGGAGTTATCTTGTGACATTTTATTATTATTTTTGGCAGTGGGGGGACTGAACCAGTGTCTTATGCATCCTAGGCAGGTGCTCTTCTCCTGAGCCTCAATGTCAGTTTTTTTTTTTTTTTTTTTTTTTTTGACTTTTTGGGAGCCGCCATCCTACTGAGTCTGAGGTGATATCCCATAATGGTTTTGATTTGCCTTTCCTGATGATTAAAAATGTTCTGTGATCTTTGGTCAGATGTGTCTTCTCTAGGAAAAGGGTCTTATCTAGTCTTTTTACTAATTTCTTTGTTGAAGATTTATTTTATTATTTTTAATTGTATGTTATGTGTCTCTCTATGTAGGGGTATTTGTACATGAATGCAGTGCTCATGGGGGCCAGAAGAGGGCATCAGCTCCCCTTGGATCTGGAGTTACAGGTCATTGCCAGCTACTTGGCCTGGGTACTGGGACCAAACTTAAGATTTCTGCAACAGCAATATGTTCTCTTAACCACCAAGTCATCTCTCCAGCCTCTTTCTCTATTTCTTAGCTGGGTTGTTTTCCTACTACTGTGCTGTATGATTTGTTATACATTTTGGATATTAATTTCCTACTAGATAAACAGTTTAAAAATATTTTTCCCCAAGTCTATTAGCTGCTGTCCCATCAATACTATTTCCTTAGTCTATGTGATCCTTCTCTTAGCAAACACTAAACTATTGTAATTACTCTGGCCTTATAGGAAGTTTCAAACTGGGTAATGTGGACCCAACAACTTCATTCTTCTTATTCAAAATTGTAACAATTTTAGATCATGGTGTGTAAATATTGAGGCCAGGTGATGTGACCTCTCCAACTTCATTTTTATTTTTATTTTACGTTCAAGAGTATTTGCCTGTATCTATGTATGTACCTATAGAAGCCAGAAGAGGGTGTCAGGTCCCCTAGAACTAGAGTTACAGACAGTTATGAGCCTGCATATGGGGCTGGGAACCAAACCCAGATCCTTTTCAAGAGCAGCCAGTGCTCTTAACCACTGAGCCATCTCTCCGGTCCTTGCTTTTAAAATTACCCATTGTAACCATTTTAGGCCTTTTGCTTGTTTATATAAATTATAGAATTATCCTGCCAATTTCTTTTTTAAATCATCTGTGGTTTTTATTGGGATTGTATTGGGCATATTGAGGAAAATTGTCATTGTAACCGCATTGACTCTTCCAATACATGAGCACATTTACAGCTCTCTCTTTTCATAAGGTCTTCGTGGCCACTTTCATCAACATTTTATCAGTTAGTTTTGCCCCTGAGTCATGTTTTTATGCAATTGGGAAGGACGCTGTCTTGTCATTTCAATTCCAGCTTTTTATTGCCAGTTTCTAAGAACTTTGCTTTCATACGATAATCTTCAATCCTAAACCTTACTAACTCTCTTGCTAGGTTGTTTAGGATTTCCTGTTGGTCGTCATGTTGTCTAAAGTCAGAAGTTCATACTTCTTCAAATCCGTGTGTCTTCATGTTTTTCTCACACCATTACACAGATTAGGACCTCCAGAGTGGTGTTGAAATGGGTGGTAGGCTCAGTTCTTCCCTCTTCCCCAGTTCAAGAGGGGAGTGTTCATTCCTTCATTATGTGTACCAGATGTGGAGGACTGTTTGTAGACGTCCTTCACTAAACTTGGGAATGTTTCTCTTTCCCCAAGCTTCTTGGGAATTTTAACCATGAATGCATGTGAAATTTTGTTAAATGCTTTCTCTAGTCATTCAGATGATGCTTCTGTATTATAATTAATATATTAAATGACATCAATTTTCCAGTGTTTAACCAACTTTCCATACCTTAGATGAATGGCTCTTGTTGTGTTTAAGTGACTTTAAAATACTACTCAATTCATTCTGACAATTCAGAGTTTTAATGATAGATAGTGATATATAATTTCTGTGTTTTTTTGGTCTGGTTTAGCAACAGGGTAAATGAATTGGAAAGAGTTATATCTCTTTCTATTTTGTAGAAAACTTTGTACAAATTGGTGCTTTTGCCACTTAAAGCATCTGGGTGTAAAATCTATTTGTGGGAAGATTGTTAAACTATGAATTCAGTTCTTTAGTGGATATAAGACTGATTCAATTATTTATCTCTTCATGAGTAAGTTTTTGTAGTGTGTGTCTTTCGGAGATTTTTTTCCTGCTCTATTTAAGTCATCGAATGTTGGCATAAAGCTCTTCATATTTCTTTATTACTCTTTTGATGTTAGTTGGCTCTATCAGAATATTTCCTGTTTTATTCCAAATATTGATAATTCTCTCCCTTTTTGTGAGTATTATGGCTAGAGTTTTACAAACTCTGCCTTTTCACAGAACCAGTTTTATTTCATTGTTTTTTTCAGTTGCAGAAATGTAATGACTTCTGCTCTTTACTCTTTCTTCCCTGTGTTTCATTTGGGCCTGTCATGCTCTTCTTTTCCTGGGCTTCAAGGCGGAAGCTTAGGTTATTGATTAGTGTAATTATTAACCTCCCTTCTTTCCTCCTGTAAGCATGGAATACCTTAATGCTCTTTCTATATATTCCTTTAGTTTTGTTGCACTAGCTATATATTGTATTTTAGTTTTATTTAATTAAAGTATTTTCTCATTTCTTTTGTGATTTCTTCTTTGAATATGGTTTATGAGTTTCCCTTAATTTTCAAAATTTTTGGTGTTTTCTATAATCTCTCTGATTATGATTTCTATTTTAATTCTGTTTTGGTCAAAGAATATTTTACATTATTCAATCCTTTTAAATTTATTGAACCTTGATCCATGGCTTATACTGCCTTATTTCTGTGATTGTCTCAGATTGATTGACATAATACTGTGATTTCTGCTTGTATTGGATGTCAGTTGGGCTTCTGTGGCTGCTTGTTTATCAAGTCTCTCATATAGGTTCTTACAGATTCTTGTCTGCTTGGTCTGGCAATTACTGAGGTAGGCAGGAGGCTGATCCCTCTAGTTGTTATGGATTTGTCTCCTTATTTCTGTCTTCATATGTTTTAAAGCTCTGTTGGGCACATACACATTGGGGGTTGTTAAGTTCTCATGATGAAAGAGACCACCTTATCATTGTGAAATATTTCCTTTGTGTCTGAGATTTCATTTCTCTTTAAAACCTACTTTGCATGATGTTATTATAGCTACTCTTGTAGCTGTGACTCTGTGACTAGAGTTTGCATGGTGTAGTCATTCTACTTGAAACCTATATGTGGATTTCTTATGACTATCCGCAAGTCATGCTTTTTATATTGTTTGACAAGCCACTGGCTTTAGACTGATTTATTTTGACCATTTATATTTAATGTAATTTTCACTGTATAAGTTTGAATCTATGTCTTGAAGTTGGTTTTCTATTTGTCCTATTTGTTCTCTTCTTCATTTTATTATTTGAGTATATTGAATGCTATTATTTTATTATCCCTACTTGTTTTTAGTTATATGTCTTCAGTTTATTTTAAGAAGTTTTTGGGACAGGATTTCATATAGCCTATGTTGGCCTCAACTCACTAAGTTAGCCAAAGATACTCTTGAGTTTCTGACACCCCTCCCCAACCTCCACTTCTTGAGTAGTATGGTCGTAGGCATGTACTACTACAGCCAGTATATGATGTTGGGGAATGAGTCCAGGGCTTGATGCATGCTAGGCAAGCATTCTATAACCTGAGCTAGATCTCCAGCCCTATGCTTTATATTTTGATGGTTTAGCAAAGTTCTATAGCATATGCCTTTGATTGATCATAGTTTACTTTCAAATACTATATATTTCCCATTAAAAAATGACCTTAAAGCAGTGCACCTTCATTACCTCCCTCCAGATATTCTTCCCACTATTCTCATATACTTTATTTAAACTTCTGTCAAGAGCCCCCATGGTACATGATTGCTTTTCTTTGAGCAATTACCTTTTTGAAAGCATTATCAAGGGAAATTTTTTCTTGTAATGAAGCAGACCCTTTAAAGTCCAGTTTGGCAAGTTTTAGTACACAGACATCCTATGGCAAACTGGCATCTCTCCGGTGGCTCTTATGACTGATGCCGCTAGAATATCCAGGCATGAGTCTTTGGGTTTACATCCCTTTTCCTGATTTTTGTTTCTTTGGGGGCATTTAATGACTAGAATATAGGCGACTTCACAGAATCTATGGGAAACCGCCATGTTGTTCTCAGTTGTTGTTTTTATTAGCAATAAATGGAGGCTCCAGTATTTCTACTACTTCTTTACCAAAGCTTGGTTATTTCAGTCTCTGATGTTGGGTATTCTCGTGATTCTGTAGTGGAATCTCATTCTGATGTAAATTTGTATCTCTCTAATCTAGTGAATAATTCTTTTGAGTATCTTTCTATGTGTTCAGATATTATCTCTATCTCTTCATGTTTTTTAGATGAAGTATTTCCTCAGTCATCCATTTGGTGTTTGACTTTTAATTATTGAAATATTAAGGATGTTTTCTTTTTTAAAACAAGACACAAATTTCTGCACATTTACTGTTCACCTGGAACAGCTCGACCCAGCTGAGAAGGCCTCATTTCTGCCTCCTCCAACCCCGACCTCTCAGAGAAACTGCCAAAAGTCGAGTTCCACCCTGTTTGTGGAGGACGAGTCATTACCCTGTGCCTACAGCTCGCTCCACTCCTCCCCCTCCAAACTCCGCCCTCTCAGAGAAACCGCCCAAGAGCTTACCATAGCGCGAACCCCGCCTTGGGGCACCACCCTGCACCCCTACAGGGTATTTAAACCGCCTCCTTTAGACCTACCATGTGATTTCTCTCCTACTCTCTTTCCCGAGAGTCACCCGGGAGTGCTTTGGGCAGAATAAACCTGGTCCTTTACTTTTTAATTCGGCTCGATTTGGCTTACTGCATCGGCTGAGAAACCTACTACAGGAGATAAAACAACAACAACAACAACAACAACAACAAAACCCTATCATTTAACTGCTGTTAATCTTTGAGGGGTAGTTTCATTCTATATATTGTATTAGATACCTCTAAAAAAAAAAAAGGTCCTATTTGAGTATTGATTTTTTTATTGTCATATACAAACACATGGTGCGACAGGTGTATTGCTGTATGAGTGTAGTCTAACTACTCGGGTGGTTGAAGCAGGGGGATCATTTGGTACATGAGTCTGCTGTCAGCCTGGGCAATATTGTGAAACCTCAGCTCAAAAGGAAACACAGGTGCATGGATTTTTAAATGTACACTGTAGTACTGTTCATTATGTATACATTGTTGAACAGCAGATCCCTAGAACCGGTCCATCTTGAAACACTGTCCATCAGATAGAAAGCTCTGCTCCTCCCTTGCCGGGGCAGCCAGGCTTTCACGCTCTGTTTTGCTCACTTTGACTAGTTTAGCTTCCCTTGTGCATGGAGTCACGTGGTGGAAGTACTTCTGTGCCCGCTCTATCGCACTTAGCATCATGTCCCCAGGGGCTTTCGTCCTATAACGTATCACAGGGTACATTTGGTTCTTTTCTTGAGTCTCCTTTCTTCTTGCCTCTGAAACAAGCGAAATATCTTTATAGTATGTGCTTTAACATCCTTGTCTAGGAAGTATATCATCTTTGCCATCTCTGGGTCTATTTCCATTTTATTTTCCTTTTTATCAATCATACCTTCATGTTTTTTAGTCTCTTTTTAAGACTCTTTTAGAGTCTAAGGTACTCTTAGTTCCACTGAAGGTTAATTTTTCTCTGAGGTTTCTACCTTGTGCCATTTGCATTATGAGGTCTCTTCACTGGGGCTGGCTCACGTGTGTTGACTCTGGGAGGTCCTCAGCCTTCTGGTGTTTGGGCTTTCCTTTCCCATCATTACATACTTTGCTCACACAAACACTCAGTCCTGGCTCCAGGGAAATCCCTTGCAGGTCTCTGGAACTCTGCTGCCCAGACCTCACTTCTCAGGTAGGGAGACTTACAATCTTAGACACACTGGCCACTCAGCTCTCTGTCTGCTCAATTCAGAGAGACTTCTGACCTCTCCTCCATCCTGCAGCTTGGAAATAATCTCTTGCCAGTAAGATGGCAGATCGTAGCTCACTTCATTTGTTTGTCATGGCAAGGAGCATAGTTACAAGCTTCCAACTTTTCAATATTTGAAAACCACTTTCTTAATAGAGTTCTTCTTTTCTTGCTCATGATGGAGTAAATCTAATTCCCATAGCTCCATCACAGCCAAACGCAGAACTCTCCAGTAGTGTTGGCTGAGAAGTGTAATGTGATTCGACATATATTTTAACATGACAAGACTTCTGGGTTGAAAGTTAGACTGTGGCAGGTAAGGGATGATGGAGGCAAGGAGCTAGGAGTCAATTGCTATAATCCAGGACAAAACCACTTGTGGTAATAATGATAGACAGGAAAGGAAATAGTTGGATTCTGGACTTAGAGAAAAAAATAAACAGGATTAGCTGATTGTTTGGATGCTGAGTCAGAACAGAAAAGGGGAGATGAAGGATGCTGGAAGAGTTTTGGCTCAGGTGACCAGAAGGATGGGATGTCATTGGAAAAAACTGTTTTTAGTAGAGTGTTGAGGAGAAATAGTGGAAGAAAGTGTCCAAGAACGAACATTAAGAGACTGTCAGACACAGTGAGGACACAATTCTCTCAAGGAGTTTGGTAAATCACATTTGTTAGGTTCAAAGCTCCCCTCCCCCAGCTACTCCTCATGATCTGCACTTGTCTACCCTGTGCCCTCGTGAGCCATCTCATCCCTTTCTACTCTCTGCTCTCTCACTTTGTCATTTCTCATGCTCTGCTCTAGCTCCTACCATCTCCCCCACTCTCTCCCCCTCTCCCTCACTCTCCCCCACTCTCCCCCCCGCCCCACTCTCCCCCACTCTCCCCCACTCTCCCCCACTCTCCCTCACTCTCTCCCACTCTCCCTCACTCTCTTCCACTCTCCCCCGCTCTCCCACTTCCCTAGCCCTGGCCATGCTTAGTCTCATTTCTTTTCTCTCTGCTCTGGATCTTCCCTCTCTCTTACCTACAATAAATATTTTCTCCCTAATGGAATGGTCATGCTGGCAATTTCTTTACAGACCGCCCCCCCACACACACAAATTTCATTTCTTAAGGAATTCACAGTCCAGGTAGGGTTAGGAAAAACATATAGAGAGATCATCTCATTAATGCATAACAGAGGCTTCCAGAGTTACAGGGCAAAGAGAGAAGGCTCTGGGATGGGGCAGGGTGGGAGTGGGGTGGAGGTTGGGGTTGAGGGGTTAGGGTGGGAGAAATGGATGGATGAGGAAGAATAGAGCTACAAAATGCTTCACATGTGTGTGGTGGTCTGAACAAGAATGGCCCTCATAGGTTCTTATATTTGAATGCTTAGTCATCAGGGAGTGGTATTATTTGAGAATTAGGAAGTGTGGCCTTGTTGGAAGAAGTGTGTTCCTGGAGGCGGGCTTTGAGGTTTCAAAATCGCATGCCAGACCCAGTTCCCTCTCTCTCTCTCTCTCTCTCTCTCTCTCTCTCTCTCTCTCTCTCTCTCTCTCTCGCTTGTAGATCAGTATGTAGCTCTCAGGTACTTCTCCAGTGCCAGGTCTACATGTGTACTTCCATGCTCTCTGCCATGATGATAACGAACTAAATAGGCCTCAGAAACTGTAAGCAAGCCCCCAATTAAATTTTTTCTTTTATAAGAGTTGCCTTGGTTTTGGTATCTCTTCACATCAATACAACTAAGACACCATGGGTCCCAGCAATGTTGGAGCTTCATGGTTAAGGACCAGGGCAATCATCCCAGAAGGGAGAGATGGAGAAAGGTGATACAGGGTGTAGAGAAAAGAGTATGTGGTAAGTTCTCAGATGGCAAACACCTCAGTGCTTTCGGGGAACTTGGACTGGGTCTCTCTAGCTCCATGGAAAGTAGGTAGGGGATTGCTGAAGCAAAGCTGAGCGAGAGAGGGACAGAAACCAAAAAGGTCCTTCTGTGCCATGTACATTCTTTTATCCTACATAGAAAGGCCCAGAACTACACATGAGCAGGAAATCTAGTTCAAGGCCCAGGAGAGTGGTAGAGGAGGTCTGAGTAAGGGGAGAGGTGGTAAGCACTGGGCAAGCAGGAGTCACAGAGATTGACTTGAAAGGTCTTTATTGTTAGGTCCAACCCCCCTACGCATGCACGCACGCACGCACGCACGCATGCACTCACACACAGCAGTGCCGGTGACATTGTTCTAATCAAAAGGACTTTGGCTGTTTACTAGAAAGGTGGGTCTTCTAAGACAGGTTCCTCTTTCCCTGGAGCCACCCTCAGTCCTCCAGGAACCTCCATTAACCCTACCCCTAAGGTCAACCACTCTGGCAAGGGCAGCTGGTTCCTGGTTGGTTGAAAACCTGTATCAGCTCAGATCCCCTGTCAGATCAGCTGACTGTCATAGAAAATCTACTTGCTTTTCAGCCTTTTGGCTCCCCTCCCAGGAGATGGCCTCAGCAGTTTGATCCCCAATACATTTTTCTTTCTTCCCAGGGAGTGGTCTAGTTCAGTAGTTTCTCTGTGCCGTCGCTCATAAGAGGAACACAATCACAAAGAAAGTTTAAAATGACATTTAGGTCATTTTGCCTGGCCCACTCAGTAGATGATGATGCCATTAAGTACACTTGGAAATTTGTACAGTAAAATATCTTGGAGAAATGTATATGCCTTCAATGAAGCCATGTCTCTAAGGGTTGAGCAAGAGGTTTTTGTGGTCACCAATCCTGGAGGTTTTCATCAACTGTATTTCATAATCTCAATCACAAAAACAAACAAACAAAACTTGTAAAAGCAGAGCTGGGGAGTGCTAAGCCCACTGGATGAGAATAAGACCACTACCACAATTTTGGGTCAAATTTGAAGCAAGCTTTAAACAAATACTGGCCAGGATGGTAGACTCTGGCCAGGTCCTTTCTGGGATTCCCAGAAAATGGTGATGTGTTAACATTTTGCAGAGGCTTATAAGGACAAATCCATTAGGCTGTGTATTTCCCATCAGGCCCAGTCAGGGGGCAAGCATACATCCTGATGTACCTCCTGCCTCGTACCTCTCGCTTATCCAATCAAGGGTAAGCATACATTCTGATGTATTTTCTGCCTAGGTGCCTCCCCCCTACATGTGATCAAGCACATCCCCATGTAGTTGGGTAAACAAAACAAAACAAAAAACTTGTTTAAAGGAATGAAAACATGTGGCTTGTTATCTTACATAAATAGCCTCCAACATTTCAGGAAGTATCTGTCCTTGGGCAAGGAGCTTACAGGTTAGAGGCATTTTGTTTTATGGATCTCTTAGGCATAGTAATTAAAACTTAAAACATAAGTTTTTTGACTCTCACAGGAAATGGCTGAACAGTTAAGACCTCTTGACACTCTTTCAGAGGACCTGAGTTCAATTCCCAGCACCCTCACTGGGCAACTCAGTATCTACCTATGACTTTTCAGAGAATCCAACCACCTCTTTTAGCCTCTGTGGGCATGCACACATATAGCATATATTCACACAGAGATACTCATATACATGTAAACAAAAATATGTCTTTAAAAGCTGTATAAGCTATAGGAAATACAATGCTGCCTCTCCTGGATAGCTCTAATAGAAATTCCCTAACTGGCTTATCTTTGGTCAGACCACTGCAAACAAATATCCCTGGAATTACAGTAGACTCAGGTCAGATTAATTAAAAAAGTGCATCCTTATTTTCATACACACAAAGTAGACTGTCACTCATAAAAGTGATTCATGAATACTAGGGCAAATACAACAGTCAAGGGTAAATAATTCCCTGCCCAGGTTTCCATCACTTTCTAGACCTGGCTATCAAGTCCTTCTTTGCACAACTCCATCTATCCATGTCAAACCTTAAGGCCTTTGGGCTCATTTTCTCTCCTAGAAGAGTGTCCTGTTCTACATCACACCTTATTATCTCCCAGCTGGATTCCTCTTGTTCTTTGAGCCCCTTTTCCTGATTATTGTTTAAATTTTGCTAGCCTCTATTTTTATCACACCATCCTGCTATAATCTGACTCTAGAGAGTCTTCCAAAGGCCATGTGTTCAAATCTTGGTCTCTGGGTTGTTGCTATTTGTAAGATGGTGAAACCATTAAAAGATGGGACTGAATAGGAGGTTTTAGGTTGGGCCATTGAAGGCATGACCTTGAGAGGGATCATGGTCCCCAGGCTCTTTCTGCTTCTCTCTCTCTGCTTCTTGGACACCAGGAGGTGAGCAGCTTTGTTCTCTGCTCCCCATCATGACATGCTGACACAGGCCCAGGCTGATGGGCCAATGAACGAGTCATGAAGTAGAATTTCCAAGAGCATGTGTCAAAGTTAACCTCTTCTCTTTATTAGGTATTTGTTACAGAAATGGAATGCTAGTCAGCACACACCTTCCAAATACTTTACAGTTTGCAGTTATATTTAAGTCTCTTGTTTAATTCTTTTGTATCTGTTTGCCAAGCAAGACTATGAAAATAGAAGTCATGCTTTCTTTAGCATAATAACATACCAGTACCTAGACAGTATTCAGTAAATATATATTGAATGGCAGAATAAGAAATGTCAGGGAGAGCTGTGGAGATGGATCACTTGGTAAACTGTTTGTCAAACAAGCCTGAGGACCTGAGATTGAATCCTCAGAACCCATGAGAATAGCTGGGCATGGTGATCTGTACCTGTAAGCCCAGCCTTGAGTGAAGGGTTGCCAGAGAAAGGGGGATCCCTGAAGATCACTGGGCAGCTACCCTAGCTACCCTAGATGTGCTGAATGAAGGTTTGGTGAGAGACCCTGTCTCAAAAATAAAGGTGGAGAGTGAAAGACATCTGATATTGATCCCAGACCTCCACACACTTGCATATATTTGTGCATGCTCACAGGCATACCCCCTGCACACACTACACCCACTCCCCTGTATACCCCACAGACATACAAAATAGGTAAAGGGAAGACAATCAGGGCTGTCTACTGAAGATAACCTGGATCCTGGCACCCGCATGTCAGCTCACAACCATTAGTAACTCCAATTCCATGGAATCCAATGCCCTCTTCTGGCCATCAGGCACACATGTGGCACACATATATACATGCTGAAAAACCACTCATACACATAAAAATTAAAAACAAACCAAAAAAAAGAAATGAGGTTTAAAAAAAATTTGTTACCTTATAAGTAAGGGTAACACTCTCCCCTTAAATTTGATCCCATGGGATTTGGGGATATAACTGTCAAAACTGCATTTCTGTATTGACCTGGATTAATTAGTGTTGATGGAGTAACACTGAACTTCCAAACCTCATCGAAAGGATTTAAGTTTTTTTTTTACTATTGCCATTGCCTCTTACATAGTGATTCTAGTACCTTCCTTCATATATCTCCACCATCTTTGCAGGATATCCCAGAACACTTCCCTAGATTCTTCCTGTATATCCAAACCAACAGGTCATGTGACAGGGCTTGGATTTTTACACAAGTGACTTCAGAGATAAGCTGAAAGTGCTATTTCTGTCCGTATTCCATTGGTCAGAACGAGGCATGTACCCTCAATCTAACTTCAGAGCAGGCTGGGAAATGTAGTTTTCCTGTGTGTCTGGAAGAAGAAATTGGGTCTGGGAGCTACAAGTGAGTCTCAGCCACAACAGAGGATTTTGTTGACTGTTATGAGGATTAGACCGTTAATGTACGCAAAATATTCAGAGCTGTGCCCGGCACATCCAGAGGAGTCCATGTTTCCAACCAAGTTACCTGAGGAGATTCTCTGAGCCTGCTGTCATTTCTGCTAGCTGAACAAAGCTGCCATCCCAATGCCTCTGTCGAGCCCAACAGCTGGCTAGAGATGCATTGAGCCCCCACTGTCCAAGAAGGCCGGCAAAGGATGCAGATGTTACCACCAATCTGTGTGGCACATCCTCTGCTTTGTTTAATATGGTTCCCTGGGTGGGACACGTTGTATGCACAGGTGTTTTGGTTAATTAGGTGATTAATACTCTTCAGTTTGGAGCACCATTTCCCCAGTGGCAGACCTTGCTTTGTTTGGATTTGAGATAAATCATCATCCAATCTTTGAGAGGCTTGGGACGACTGCTTATCCCTGCGCAGCTCTCAGATCGATACCGTGGCCTTGAGGACCAAGGGTGTGACCTTACCCCCGGCTGGGTTGTCTCTTGACGCCCAACTTTAGGGAAATAGGATCCGTCTGGGGAAGAGTCACTCTGGGGACACATTTCTGGGGATTTCAGGCTAGATGGCCCCTCAAGTGCAGGGCCATTGTCTTTGCACAGAACCCCCATTACTAAGGAGAGACAGCCAAGCCACAGTCAGATGCCCAGCAGATGCCAGAGCTCTTTCCCCACACTGACTTCCCGTCTTCCCCAAATCCCTTTTCTTACCTTTACTTCCCTCAACGCAGGACCATTCTCTGTACGTCCTCCAAAGCCGGACGGTATTTCCTCAGCCCTTTCAATCCAGCTTCAAGTGGTTTCCTCTCGGGATTTTTGTGTGGCACTTATCTGAACAACACCAGCGGCATTTATTATATCCCACATTTTTTACTTTTGCATATCTTAATTTTTCCTTTTCAACTGGAGTTTGGACAGCTATGTCCAGGTTTTCTGGAAAAATAGTAGTTCTCAATAAATACTCTCTTCATTGATGAATTCAAATGACTGCTACTCAGACTGGGCAAATGGGTAAATTTATTTATTTTTGTTATACCACCCTACGAGGCCACTGGCTCCAGCTTTTACCTGTCCCAGCTTTACAACCACAGGTGACTGGATTGCTCTCTCCAGTTCTAGTTGGACAAATCCTGAGCAAGGACAATGATGAGATCATGTCAGTCCCAAATATGATGGAGGTAAGAGCAAATGAGAAGAAGAAAGTTCTGAGTGAAAGCCACACTGTTGAGTGGGATGCTAAGTGATGCTTGTCTGCTACAGGTAAGTCTGGGGTTTAGTCAGTCCCCTTTCTTCTTCTCCAGGAGAGTTTATTTTAAAATCACACACTCATGCACCAAAGATGTGTCTAGGCAGCGTAGATCCTGTTTTTGGATTGATTCAAGGTAGCTATAAACCTTTAGTACTCTTTCTTTCTCTGGAGAGAAAGAGAGAAAAACATCTGTGATAAAATAATAATAATAGATATAATAATAATAATAATAATAATAATAATAATAATAATAATTAGTGTCCTTCCAGGTCCAACTGATAGAGCCTTACCCTCAATTCTGCTCTCTAGAAAAGACCTAAAATCTACATACATAAGTTACTCTCTCCTCTAGTAAGATTTAACATGGACCAGCATCTGAATGAAGTAGGGGGTCTTTATCTTCTCCCTGAGTCCCTGTTCCCTGACCCTCTATAATAAAGACCTGTAGGTAGCTCCATGAGGGACTGTCAGCTTCAGGGTCCCTTGTGGTAAACGGCTAACTCAACATGAAGAAGCAGCAGAAGAAAGCCTGTGGAGAGACTGTAGGGAAAGAGGAGGCAGGGTTCAGGAATCAGCCACAGATGGGAAGCAGTCAAGGCTTAGTAATGATAGAAAACCACTTCTAACGCCTACCTCCTATAGGAGAGAGAGGATGATAGTGGTTACCAAGGAGACAGGTAGATGGAGGGGAGGGATGCTGGACACAAACTTCCCCCATTAGTAGAAGAAGGCAGCCAAGGCCAGGCTCTAGCTCTTGTAGAGGAAGGCTTTTAAGCTCTCTCCTCCAGCTGTCTGAGCAAACTCTGCATGTGGCCAGACCTGCGGAAGTACAGGTGATAGGTCAGCTTCCTGGAGGTGTAACTACCTCTGACAGTGGGCAGAGGATGCATCTGAGGAATCCACTGGACCATCACCAGCACAAATGATTAGCTGCAGTGAAGAGAAGTAAACATATCAGGATAGAAGGAGAGGAGAATGGATACGCTCTGCAAGAGCACTGAAAGATGGAGCCTCCCCCTTCCCCTAAAAGATTAAGTAATGCTGGTCACAATAAGTAAACCTGTCGCAGGATGCCGAATAAGCTAGTTGATAAGGATGATCGTTGACACAATCAGTCATTTAGCAGTTACCAAAGGTTTGTTTAGACCTGTAGGCACTGAATATTCCAAAGTTGATGCAGCATATCTCTCTGTATGCTTGATGCTTTTAAATAGATGGTTGGAAGCAATGGATTAGGCAGGGTCACTGTCCTCAAGAATCTAATAGTCTGGATCATCTAGGATTCCTGGAGAAACTGATCTGGAGAGACTGATAGACAAGCTGAACCTTGGCCAGAGGTAGAAGACAGAAGAACAGAAAAGGATGTTCTTGGGGAAGTACTGAGTGGGCATGAGAGAGAGGGTGGGGGCAGATGAGCTGGTAGAGCAGCTCCAAGTTCATAATTGCATCTTAGAAAGATTCCTGGATCTTCGGGACAAACTATAGATCCACAGAGTCAAAGCAATTAAACAATGAAGTATTATATGTGGGAGCCAAAGAGAGCAACAGCACACCTGAATCGAGGGTCCAAATTCCTGCAGGACCACAGACCAGGAGGGGCCAGATGCAAGACTGGACAGGAGTGGGAACTGAGTAGCTGTGTGCTGTGAGATGGAGGAGGTGCTTTCCAGGCATGCTGCCTTTTCACACCCCTGCCATCTTTTCAACTAACAACCTCACCACATTATCTGTTTTCCTTTGACAAAGGAGCTCCTTCCTCCCTGCCAGCCAACTGGACTTTACATAGAAGCGGTTCCAATCGCTTTTGTCTTCTCTAGTGAGAAGAGTGATCATGTGACCAGTCCAAACTAGTCCGCACCTTAAATCCTTACTAGGAGTTTGGAAATCTTATGACATCTCGCCTTTGGTCTAGTCTTCTTTGAAGCCCTTTTCAGGTCTTTCCTTAAGAGTCTTTGTGTTACCCAAGACTTTATTCAAGCATAAAGTTTTTATGATCCTGATGATCTACTATTGTTGTATATTGTTTGTAACCAGAAAACCTCATCTGACTATGGTGGCCTGGTAGGGAAACAAAACAGGTGAAGAAAGGCCTGAAGTGGGTTTTCTTGGGGGATGGGTGGATGGTTTGCTTTAAAGACTGGAAAAGAAAGGGGAAATTTTAAAAAGTTGGCTAAAAAGGCTTTTTGTAGAACTCTGAAAATCATACCACAGAATGAAAGTTATCTTTGGCATATGGGCATAGAAAGTTCTACCCAGCAGCCTGACCTCCTAATGACTTACCCAGACTTCTCCAGTGGGGCTGGCTAATTCTTCCAGGAGCAGACTGACACATTGTGAAGATGCCCCAGAGTTAGGCAGAGGGGAACAGACCCCTGGGTTCTAGTCCAAAAACCTCTCACTAATTAGCTGGGTAGCTTTGCACAGATGTCCACCTCTCTGAGATTCAGTGTCCTTTCTAGTAAAAGACAAGAGCTACATTACATTTGAGATTCCGGGCTTATATTCCAAGAGAGTTTTATGGTAACACCAGAAGAGGTTAACTGGGAAACCAGAGTCAGCAAACCTAGAGCAAATCTCCAAGAAGGGGTAGAGTGAGCGACACTTTTACCTTTGCCAGGGAAACCCTCTCCCCTAAGAAGAAACATGTGGACCCAGCCATCGCCAGAAGACAGGTAGGTGTAGAACTCCCGGATTTGGTGATTTCTAAGGCCTTCTCTGTCCAAGTAATTCGGGTCCTGCACCCCGTGGTGTTCCATGTACCTGTATCTTTTCCACTTGCCCCTTCCTTAAAGATGCCTGACTGATTCTGAAGGACCCGTGTGGTCTATTTTAAGGGGCTTCTCCCAGGAAGCAGCACATTTGAATGCCTATGAAGTCATTTAAAGATCTAGGAGGCTCTCAAACCCTCCAGCAGCTTAAATAGAAACACACAGGCTTCCCACTGTGCTCAGAGAACCCACCCAGACCCAGCCTGCAGGGCTGCAAACCATGCTTTAGCATGCATGCATTTCAGAAAACAAAGACAACTCTAGTCTTAGCTGCTCCAGACAGTCTGAGATGCTTTTGTGCCCTTGGGTCCTTGCCTGGTCCTCTCATCTGCCTCAGTACTGGTACTAAATTGGTTCAAGGTTTGTAGGAAATCTTCAGAGGAAGGAGGCAAAGGCATGTTTGGAGTTCTTAAATGCTGAAGTCACCCCAAGAAGCAGAGCCTAGCTCCCTTCTGGCCACCAGAGGGCGATGGCAGCGGCATCTGGGCAGAAAATTATTCCCAAGAATAACAGCAGAAAACTGCATATCATGTTCTTATGAATGATGCTGGAGTTGGGGTATGAGTGTATGAGAGTGTGTGTGTGTGTGTGTGTGTGTGTGTGTGTGTGTGTGTGTGT
>CABHPQ010165276.1:16091-45439 GCA_902168405.1 Peromyscus aztecus | reverse complement strand
GTCCCTCTCTGCAATATTTTCAGTGCTCTCCTGCTTTCCCGGCAGCCTGTCATGTGAGGTCAGGTGTGGAATTTTCCATTTATAGTGTCCTGTCAGAGCTCAGAAGGCTTTGGATTTCAGAGTTTGGGGTAGGGGTAAACAAACATGTTAGGTTCTCTCTTGTGAGGTCTGTGCAGAGCATGGAATGGCTACTGACTGAGGAGAGAGAAGGGCACAGAGCTACCCAGGAGGCTGGTGCTGCCCCCTACTCCCCCTGGGCCGAATACCTCTGCTGTGAGCCTGCTTCAACAGTGGCTGTGAAATCAATTCCTCATCAAGGCCATAAAAGCCCCAAGATCTGGCCTTGGAGCTTCCTCCCCCTCCAATAGCCCCGCTTCCTTCCAGTCTTTGTGCATGCCACCCCTGCAGGAAGGAGAGGAAGGGTTATGGAGGCCCCTGCGAGGCAGTCCAGAGGATGACGCGTGTCATGTCATCGGAACCGCTCTTCTACCCTGGCAGCCAGTGGACATGATCAGTCTGGCCTCTGGAAAGAAGAGGTGGGAAATTGCCCCCAGACACTGAACCTGTAGGGGAAGACACTAAGTCGTTTTCATTAAGTGGTCTTTGCTGTTGGCTCTTTCCCTTTGATCCCAATGGCCCCTTTCCACGTTTGGAAACTTCAAAACAAAATTCTAAAGAGAGAATAATGTATATCAAACACAAAATAATCTATTACAAAACATTTCCACATTTCCAAAAGGAAACTCTGGAGCCCGTGAGATGGCTTAGCCGGGAGAGGCACTTGCTGCCAAGCCAGCATCACCCGAGTTCAGTCTCTGTGACCCTGCGTGATGGGAGGAGAGAACTGACTCCCTCCGAAACTTACCCTCTGCCCTCCATGTGCATGCTGCACATGGGTGTTCCCTCCATGAATAAATACATATAAAACATTTTTAAAGAGTCTTTTAAAAGGTAATTTATAGCGTTATGGATTGTGTACAATTGCCTATTTGTATAGGTTAACAGGTAAACACGCTTCAACAAACAAGTGATGCAAAGAACTCTGGGAGAAAGCTTTAGACCAAACCAGCTAGGCTGAGAAGGTCTTCAGAGCCTTCTGACAATCTTTACTCCATAACCACCAGTGCTCAGAGGCTTCTGTGACTAAATTCTTAGTTAACAGGGATCCTGAAGCCCCAGTGAGGGCTCACTATGTGTCAGACACCCAGTGATTTACATAGGATGGCTATGGAAGTTGGACCCAGATCCCACTGTCCCACATTGCAGAGGAGGCTACCATTCACAAACCTACTAGCTCAAGGCCACACAGCCAGCCAGTGATGGGGCTCTAACAGACACCTAGGTACCAAGGCTCCAGGTCACAGTTTGCTCACTCAGCTTGTCTCTCCTGCTTCTTTCCCTGACGAAACAAATTTGCATAGCATAACCTCAAAGTGTCAGATTCCCCGAACGTGGCCATCTCTGCGTGCTCTACCAGCCTCTTGTATCAAATGCAAACCGTTTAGAATTCTCATCTAGAAAGGATGCAGTGTTTCCCTCAGGAGTGGAGGATCATGGCTTTGGACTTCCAGCTCAGACATAGACCTTCCTACTTTCAGCTCCTTCACAGGCTCCTCACCAGGCAACCTGCAGACAAAGAGGCACCTGCACACCCCCCGCCCACCTTCACTTGGTCCCACCCACATTTTTAAAGCAGGATGGAGATGGCTCATCTGTGAAGTTGCATACTCAAGTCCAATTACTAACCTCAAGCAAGTGGGAAGACAAGGAGACTCTAGTCCACAGGAGAACACCAAAACCACTGGTTAGCACAGAGAGATTCTGCAAGGCAAGCGGGGATAATAACAGGCAAGGAAAGGATTGGGAAACGCTGTCCACACCAGGACCTCATGAGTCCCTTTCTAGGAGAGTGCATCCTGCAGCACATGACAGTTCAGCTTGCATACAATGTAGAAGTCCGAAGGTCAGCCATCTAAGCCAGGTGCCTATGCCTGGTCTGCTCCCAAAGGAAAGAAAGTGGATACCTTGCACTGGAAAGACAGAGCTGAGGTGTTGTGGAAGCCTCCAGGGTAGTCTGGGAGCATTGGGTGAGCAGGGCACCCCCATACCAGGTTCTGTTCTAATGCCGCAGACTCATCTTTCAGCAGCTCATGGAAGCAGCCTCATCTACACCAGTCCTCTCTCTGTGGAGCCCAGGCCCACGGACAGTGCTGAAGTGCATAGCCACAGGACCAGGGGGCCTTCTGCCTTTCACCTAACTCTGCCTTCTTAAGCTGGTCTTAGAGCCAGTGCCCCGTTTCCTCTCCTCATCCGTGGTAGGAGACCATGCTAGCTCTTATTTCATAAGGTGGTGGTGAGGATTAAGGGGACTGGAACGTCAGAAATGCTTACACCTGTTCTCAGAACTGGGAGGCATGGGATGCAGAGACCCCAGCGGGGATGCTGCATGGATCCGCGTCCAGGTTGCCTCTGTTTGCTATATGACTTTCAGCTAGAACTCGAAAGTAACCCCGGCTTTACTTTCCTCCTGTGCATTAGGGGAAATGAGAGTCACACCACGGGGTTGTTGAGAGGCTTAAATGATCTAAAATTACACAGCACTTAGAACAGCCCGCATCGAGCCCGGTGAGTGCTCAGCAACGCGACGGCATTGGACAGCCTCTGTCAAACCCTGCTTTATCAGGTTGACATTGTACAGAGTGATCCTGTAAATGGGTGGGGTGACCCGAGACACTTGTGATCCTGTTCTGTAAACCGATAATATTAGCCAGAAAACGGCCACTTCTCTTTATTATGTTCCCATGTCGGCCAGGACTTTCACTCATGTTACCACATGTCCTTTCAAATGTCGAGCACCAAACACCTCACCCAAGACCCATCCAGGCTACTTCTCCTATTTGAGTCCTGTCCCTCAACTTCTCCTTGACAGGGATGTGGCCACAGGAAAATCTCCTGTGACCAAATCACAAGCTTCCCCCCTCCCCCTGTCTGGGTACACAACATTGTACGGCTAATCATCAAGCTTATCAAATGGAAAACTTAACCACAAATAAGCTGGTTTCATCACACCTTGTAAGGGTGTGTTAACTGTTCCATTTGGTTTGACTTGATTGCAGCCCCAAATCTTGTTGGGTTTTCATGGAGGCAGCTACTATTTATATCTTACATCTTCGTGGGCATTTCCTAAGGGTCGTGGGCACTCCATACACGCGTTGTCTGTTAGTTCTCCCTTGTTTAAGCTACCAAAAGACCATGAGTGCTGTGGTTTGAATGTGTGGAGAAGGCAGTCCCTAAGTTCACATGTCAGTGCTGTCTGGAGGTGGGGCCTCTAAGTGGTAATTAAGATTAGGCCAGGTTATAAGGGAGGAACCCCATGATATGATGGCATTTGTGGCTTGATGACAAGGGGGAAGAGAGACTTGATGTAGCATGCTTGCTCTTTCACAACATCCCAAACAGAGCACATTTCTGCTCTGTTTGAAGGTGGCGAGAAGATCCCCAGGAGCTGCAAAGGAGAAGCCAGTGCATAACTTAAACTTCTGGGGGTCTAGAACCATGATCCTATAAAATATCCGGACATCAATTGTTCCATCTAAGATATTGTGTGGTCGCAACAGCAAATGAGCTAAGATGATAAGAATGTGAGCTCTTGTGATTTCCTTAGCCTATGGGCCAGCCGCTGACCTGAGTGTTTTTGGAAATGGAGACTCCAGAGGAGAGGAGTCCAGTCATTTTGCTTAAACTCCTCTATGGAGCACTGGATTGTGTGGTGAACTCCACAAGCTTGTCTAGAGAAGAGTTCAGATGTCATGGGGAAAGATCATGATGGTCTGAAAGTACCAAACAAGGAAGAATTAATGTCCCTGCTTTGAGTATGAAATAGGGGAACTGCTAGAGAGGCTGACTTAAAGGAGGGAAGAGTGATTTTCACTATGGTTTCAGAGGGCTCCACCCACCGTGGTGGGGAGCACCACTCACTGTGGCGGGGAGCATTTGGTGGAATGGAACCATTCGGTGGCAGCGAGAGAGGAGGGGTGGGAAGAGTCACAGGCTTAAAGAGAATTAAGATACCTATACCCTGTTAACTGAGCACCATAAGAGAAAAATGTAAACTGTTCAAAGAGATTATAATCTTGCCACAGAGGCAAGAGACAAATATACCAAATATGTTCTGAATGAGAGAACAGTTGATTGGTTACAAGCAAGTCCAGGCTGTGAAGAAGGGCTTCATGACACTAGAGGATTAGTTCTGTTTTAATGACTCTCCAGATGGAGAGGGGAACCAGGCTGCAGATACAGCATGCTCTCTGAGCCTCATGGAAAGCACTGCTAAGGACCGCAAAGGTGGAGAAGCTAGACAAGACAGCACAAGCCAGAACACGGAGGCTGAAAGGCCAGGGGCAGGGCAAATGTTCACAAGTGGTGTCATGGGAGGTGATCAGTTGCCTGAAAAGTCAAAAAGGTAGATTAGCATCTAGAGCCTCAGTCACTGTGCAAGTTTTCACAAGTGACTTATCCTCAATCTGACCCAGTTTCCTTGTGCAGAATGAGAATCATGGAAGTGCCTACTAGGCGGGGTTACCGTGTGGACTAAATGACATCCTAGTGCCTGGTATGTGATGAAAACCCACTAAATAATCCCTGTTAAGTGATTGATGGTGATGACAATGGCGATCACCAGTGTCTTAATGTTTCTGGAAATGTGGAAACTGAGTGTGGTACTCCACTTGCTGCTATAACAGATACTCAGATATATACGTCACAAAGAGGAAAGGTCTATTTTGGCTCACAGTTTTGGAGGATCCAGTTGTCTGGGCCTTGTAGTTAGGTGGTGCATCATGACAGGAGGATGTGGTGGGGAAAATTCATTCACTACTTCACCAGGGAGCCGAAGAATGGAAGAAGAGGGGGACAGGAGTCTTTCTAGGCAGTCTAGGGGCATGTCCACATTGATGTGAAGCTCTGCAACTAAGCCTCAACTCTTAAGATCTCTACCACATCTTAATGGTGCCAATGGGTCAAACCATGAATCTTTTGTAGACAGTCAGCACCCAAAATATAGCAAGATACCATAATAAACTATGAGGCCAAGGATTTAGACAATTAGGTGAAGTATTACCTTGAGGGGCAGGAAAGAAATATAATAAGAATGTGCTGTGTGAAATTCTCAAAGAATTTCAAATATAAATACAAATTCTCAAATACAAAATAATGACAAAAAAGAAAACTTACAGGGATATTCAGAGGAATAAAAAAAAAATAAAGAAGCATTACCACTAGTTTTTATTAGGGAGATTGTTTACAAGGGGTTTAAGCATGAGGACAATATGACCAGTTTTGCAAACCAAATGGTTCTTTGGGGGTCACTGTAGCTTTGAGGAAGGCAAGACTGGGCAGCAAGGTTGGATAGGTGAAATTACTACTTCCCAGGTGAAAAGTGGAAGGCCCTGACCGAGCCCAGTAGGTGACAGTTCAAAGAAAAGAGCATTTTCAGAGAACTCTGGGTAGTGAACGTGGTAGGCATTGGTGAAGGAAAAGAAAAAACTAAGGCCATGCTCAGGGTTCCTAACCTAGGTGACTAGGTAAACAGTGACCCACCTACTGATATGGGAGATCTTTAAAAGAGATGTGCATAGGAACGACAAAGACAGGGTTGTTTAGAAAAGCTGAGTGCGGAGAAGATATGAAAAGACATGGTGTATATGGCCTCCTTGAAGCCTCCCGGGAGATGGCAGGTGGAAAGACTCAGATGCCGCCAGCATAATGTTAGATGGAACCATGAGAATAGGAGGTGTTTCCTGGGAAAGAATGCAAGGTGAGAAAAAAAAGGGGGGGATCAAGGAAGAAACCTTCAGAATCCCACCATTTAAGGAGCAAGAGAAGAAAAATCTCAATGTATACCAGAGGGGTTGAAAAAGATGGAAGTGTGAGGTGTGATAGAAACGAGAATAGAGTTTGAAGATGCGAGTGACGAGCCATCTCGCAGACCATCTGTCCATCCACTAAGTGAAGATAGAGAAGGGGCTAACTGATTTAGCAAGGAGGTGGGGGATAGAAAGAGCAAAGAACGTGAGACAGGAAGAAGAGTCGGGGATCCAGACTTTATCTGAGATATTTTGAGAAAAGGAGAGCCGAGAAGGAAGGTAGCGGAAAAGAGTTTTAGAGAATAACAGTGAATTTTATTGTTAACTTGACTGTATTTACAGTCACCTAAGAGGCACAGCTCTAGGTATTGGGTGTTTCCAGGGAAGTTTAGACTGAGGACAGAAAGATTCACCCTAAATGTGGATGGCATCCCACGGTCTGTGCTCTGGACTGGGAAAAAGCATAGGGGAGGCAAAGGGACCATCAACATCCATCTCTCTCTACCTCCTGACTGTAGATGCAGTATGACCAGCCGTTTGCTTCAGCCTCTTCCTACCTCAGGGTATCACTGCTGCATCTCCCCTACTATGATGGACGACAGCTCTAAACTGAGTCCTTCCTTAAGTGGCTTGTGTTAGGTATTTTGTTATAGCAACGGAAAGGGTAACTAATACATAGGGTACTCAATATTTCTCCCCTGGCACAAATCAAAGAATGCTTGCTGTAGTATTAGTGTTGTTGTGTGTGATGTACATGTGTGGGCATGCCTGCCATGGTGCACATGTGGAGGAGGTCGGAGAACTACTTTATGAAGTTAGTTCTTTTCTTCTGCCTTTGAGCGTGCTCCAGGGATTGAACACAGGTCATCAGGCAGTAAAACCTGCTACATCATATCGTCGAAGCTAATAGGAGCTTTTGATTGGATAGAAATGAACTTATGAAGAGGAGGATGCTGAGGTGGCAAAAGGAAAAGAATGGAGCTGATGAGTTAAAGTTCACAAGGAGACAGATGAGCACAGCGCCAAGGGCCTATGCAGAAAGAAATTTCGATGGACCAGAGCAACCAAACAAACAGAACCGACCCTTTACCCCCACTTTGTGAAACTCTGCCAAGAAGGTAAGTGTGTTTCAAGGTTTCGTCGATGGGCAACCTCAAATTTTGCAGGTACTAATAGCAAGCTTTGAACAACACAAAAACACAGGCCGTATACCCTAAATGAATCATGGTGATTGTTAAGGCCTTTCTGGAAAGTTGTGAAGATTTAGGGTTCCCTCCAAAAAGATGCTGAACAAGAGATGGGTGAAACATCAGACCCAAGGTTTGGTTCAACAATATATGAATCTGTGGCAAAGCCCATTTCAGTTACTGGGTGATGCTATTCCTCTCTCTTTTGAGAGGTTGAGTACAAAATGAGAAATATGGCTGGCACATTCTTTCAGGACTACATCTTGGCCTCTTAGGCTCAGGGAAAGTCAGAATGTAAGACAATTAGGGATGCTAGGCAAACACTACTTTCAGGAAACAACCAGGAACACAGGCTCATGATACTAACAATGATCCTTTTTGCCTTCTTGTTTATCCTTAAAAGACTCAAGGGGGAAAAATTGACCTCAGAAGCAATTATGTGTCTTCTAATCATTATTATTTAACTGGATAAGACCCCATTTTCATTTTAACTGTGCTTCACAATTATGAAAACCAATATGTTTAACTTTGATTGCCTTCTCTTTGTCCTGGGGTTATGTATTAGCTTTAAAGCTTTGGGAACCCCGCCCCCCCCAATCACTGGATGACCTCCAATAGCAATTGAGCAAAGATATTATGTACTCTTAGTAAAGGAGTATTCTGTACCTGGGGCCAGCAAAGATATCATGTCCTCTTAGTAAAAGAGTAAACATTTCCCCAAACCCACAAAAGCAAGGCCTTCCAACTCTCAGTATAAATGACCAGAAAGAACAGGAGTTTCATTTAATAAGCTAGTTTTAGAATATACACTGGGAAATGAACCCAGTTAGCCCCCTAATACATGTGAGGTGAGAGGCGTAGAGATGATTTTCTAAAGAAACAGTCCATGGCCTAAGAGAAGCTAGTGGGTTGGTTGGAAAGTTTCAGGACATAGTCAACAAGGTGCTACCTGGATCAGTTCAGCTGTCTAAGTTGTTGGCAACACATGAGCAGTACTTATTTCCTCTCCCTGGCTAGGGCTGCTTCTCAGTGCAGAAGGCAGAGAGGGAGCCCACCACTCTAGATGAGTGAATGATACTTTCTGAGGACTTCAAGGAACTCTGGGCATGCTCCCTGGCTTCTCTGACAGATGTTTTAGGAGAGATCCTTCTATTTGGCACCTGCAGACTGTAGAGCTCTCTAGTGGCTTGTCCTGTTGGATATCCACACAGATAGGCTGGGTATCACCCTGACTTTGGACAGAAGATCACTGACTTAAATGTCACAAGGAAATGCTATTAAAGACAGCATCACCTCCATAGGACACAGTGTCGCTGACAAAGGAATTCCTCTTCTTAGCATCTTTGATCATCTATATAAAAACTCCATGTGGTGGGTTGTTATTCTTTCTAAAAACAATCCCTCCCTTTTCATTGTATTGATTTGATTGTATTTCTCTAGTACCTTCCATGGTTTTTGTAAGTCATGTTAACTTCAATCTCCTACTCCTGAAACCTCCAGCAATTTTCTAGAATTAGATATAGTCTCTTGCTCGATGGTCTTCATGTTTAGGCTCATCTTGGCCTTCCAACAGTGGCCAGCACTGGTCTCCCTGGAGCTCTTCATCGGTGTTGTCCTGCCCTTCCACACCCTGCCCTTCCTTCCCTTCTCCTGGCTTCTCTCTTGCCCTGTATCTCCATCCTAAGCCTCAGTCAGCTCCTAAAGATTCACTTAGTTCCCATCTACCTAGTAGAATCCTTCCCAACTTTCAGATTCCAGCATGACCTTTTCCTTTCCAAGATTCTCATATATTTGGTGTCTTTGTTTTAAAAAACCTCTACCATAGAGTGTCTTAGTGAAGTCTCTTGTCACATGAAAAGTTAGGACTTTTTCATTTATAATTCAAACCCTGGATCAAGCGTCATTTCCAGAGTGAATTATTTTCCATAGGCACATAATAATTCTCATAAAAATTCTCTCTTTATTGTGTATGCGTGTGTGCGTGCGTGCGTGCGTGCATGTGTGTGTGTGTGTGTGTGTGTGTGTGTGTGTGTGTGTGTGTGTTGAGCAGTGAGCACCTTTACTGCTAAGCCATCTTACCAGCTCTGTTTTTAATGTAAGTGCTTCTTGCACTGTGTCGGAATTGTTGGCTTTGGTGTTTGTGGTCAGCAGTTCGGATTTCAGCTCTGCTGTGTGACCTTAGGTAAGTTACTTAACCTTTCTGTGTGCTTCTGCTTTCTTACTTCTAAAATGGAAATAATAATGGCATCTGTCTTAAACAGTCCCTGTGGGGATTAAATGAGTTAAGACATATAAAATACTTGTCAGATCATGTGCCAGCATCATTTCTATATTTTCTCATCCTTTGTATTTTTATTGATAAAATGCTTAAACAAAGTAGAACTATGACAGCTGTTTGTCAAATAAATAAGTAAACCAGGAAAGGGACGTTTGATGCTTCTTTATAATAGAGTCTAAATTTAAAAAAAAATGGGGATTGTCCTTCATTATAGCTTTCCCACTCAAATTAACATGAGATTTTTAATAGGTAATCGATAAACATGTTCAGAGCTTTGCAAATATTAATTCAGGGACTGGCAGATGAAAAGCAATATAAATAAATTTGCAATGTATTGTTTTCATATCAAATCAGTAGCCACCCAGAATTATAAACGAAGGTTGGGAAACACAGTCCCTTTGTTTTAAAGCCCCCTGTTGGGAAGATTATTTAATGTGTGCAGTTGTCTTTAGCCAGTCTCTTATGCCCCAGTACTACCCAGCAAACCTCCAAAGCAGCTATGAGTTTGGATGGTGGAGGGAGCTAAGGTGTGCAGAACACCAAGACAGATTTCATGAAGCCCAAAGTGGAATTTGGACCCCAGACCTTGTTGCCAACCAGGAAAGTGCAAAGATGTGCAGTAGCTTCTCTGTAGTCTGGGACTCTGAACCCCAGTGGATTGCTTCCCTAAGTTGAAGCTTTGTCTGGTCTTCCTGAGTCAACTGAGGCAGGTATGCGCCTATGGTACAGTCCAGCAGACATCCGTCACATCAGGGACCACATTGCAGAAAAAAGCAGCCAGCGGTTTGTTCAGCTAGAAATGCTTGCACTGGCTCCCCACTCATGCCCCGCCCCCCCGCCCCCCCCCCCCCCCCCCTCCCTGTTTTGCCACTCATCTTTCCTCATCCTGTACAGGAGAGGTCTCTCCACCCCCCCAACCCCCCACCTCAGTGCTTTTTAAAGTAACGCCAGTGGAACAGCTAATGAGGCGGTGGAAAGCAAGCTGGTCCCTTCAGGGCTGCTAATGACTCCATGCCTGGGAGCCTAATCAAAGATTTGTACATTTAATTGCTGTCAAGTCAGCTCCAACCACCTGCCATTTCTGCAGCACCTGAGCTCCCAGCTCGGTAGCCCTGATTCGAAATGAATCCATCACTGTTTCTAATGGCTGGGAAGCCAGGCTGCTGGGCAACCTTGAACCAGGTTTATCCAGGAGGGCAGAGATCAAGGGGCCTCCTGGAGGGCAGGCGAGGGTGTCACTTACCTCATGGGCTTGGTCTGCTCTTTTTAGAATCTGACTTCTGCTTTCCTGGGGGAAAATGAAAGGTGTGCAAGGGCGGCATATGGATAGGAGGAGAGGCAGGGAGACGTGACATTGGACCACACTCTTCGGGGTCAGAGACAGCCCTTGCTCCCACTGTTAGGAGTTCCACAAGAAGAGCAAGCTACGCAGTGTCACATACATGCAGAGGGCATAGGTCAGTCCCATGCAGGCTCCCTGGTTGTCAGTTCAGTCTCTGTGAGCCCAGGTTAGTTGATTCTGAGGGTTGTCTTGTGGTGTCCTTGATCCTGCAATCCTTTCTCCTCTTCTGCAGGATTCCCTGAGCTCCGTCTAATGTTTGGCTGCATACACTGAATTCTAACCTTGCCCTCTTTATCAGTTATTGGTTCATCAGGGACGCCAATTAAATCTGATTTTTCTGACTTAGTTCCTAGGATGGCTGTTTCAAATGTGAGCACACAGTCAGATCATTGGGTAGATGTATTAAACACACTCCTAGACTCTAACCCCAAGGGTCCTGATGTAGTTGGCTTAATTTTTGGTCAAATGATATGCCGGTCAAACTCCTAGTTCTGCTAATTCTATTGCAGGGCAGGGATGGAAAATGATCTAAAAGCCTCAACTTTTTGTGCCCAGCTCGGCACTGGCAGGAGGGTGAGGTAACATATACTGAGAACTTGACCAGCTGGGTCTGCCTGAGTTGGCCAGGGAAGAGCCTCTGGCCCTGAGAACTTAAGTAGAAAAAATGATGGTTCCTTTCTCCTCCCAACACAGGCCAAAACTCCTATGTAACTAAAGGAAATGACTCATCCTGAGCCAATGGCTGGGCAGGAAGGATGCTCTGCCCAAGAGTCTCTTTGGAAATTGTTTGAGAATTGGTTCCTCTCTAGGGCGACCATGCCAGGGATATCCCAAGACCCTCATTTCTACAAAACTGGCAGGGTTCTCATCCAACAGGGACATTTGTCTATCTGCCGTTCCTTCTGCGCTGTAAGAGGCATATTATTAATTCAGATTTACAAATAAAAATAGAGGTGACAATTCTCATGTGTTTTTTTCTGTGCCCTTGACAAAGAAAAGGAAAGAAAGAGAAAAATCAAAAGCAAAGCAAAATGACTGCAAAGCAGAGGGAGGGAAGCGATTTAGGCTGTCTGTATTCTTCATCCGGGATCTTATGACATCATAGGCAAGTCTTTGAAATAATGGTGGAAATGGACCTCTTCCTCCCTTCCTTCCTTCCCTCCTCCCTCCCTTCCTTCCTTCCTCCCTTCCTCCTTTCCTCCCTTCCTCCCTCCCTCTCTCTCTTTTTTTCTCCTCCTCCTTCTCTTCCTTCTCCTCTTCCTCCTCCCTCTTCTTCCTCTTCCTCCTCCCCCCTCTTCTTCTAATGGGCAGCATTTCTTACACCTAATCCAGTTTGTAAAGTAAGTTAGAAGTGATAAGCATCTCTACCCTTTTACAGAAACCTACTGATGCTGTGTAGCCTTTGACCTGAATCGCCAGCAGCATGGTAATGTGGGATCAACTAGTTGGTCTGATGAAGAACGTGTAGTGACTGGCCATATCATAAAACTTTCTGTTGCTTGTTGTTTCCCTGTATCTATTTGTCTTCCTCTGCTCTCCGTAGTTTTCACCACATTCCAGACAAATGCACACTTGCTTTGGCTTCCTGTGGCTGGCTTGACTATCTAATCAGGGGCCCTGGAAAACGTGCATGATAACCTTCCTGGAATGCAAACACCGTCTGATTGTCCAATCAGATGGAAAGATACGGTTAATTGTTGTTCGCTTAGGCCTCTAAATCTTTCCCTAGAGTGCTTAAAATTGCAGAAATACAGGGCATTCATTCTTTAGTCACCTTTGGAATTTAGGTCTGAAATTTTCTGTGACCTGGGAAAACAGAACAAAAGGATAAGTGCTATCCATCTGATAAGACCCCAAATAGCAAGTATGTATGTAGGTAAGTTACGTATTTTCATGGAAATGTTCAACTGGTAGCCTCCTAGATGGACAAGCTCACACTCTTTAGTTCTCCAGGAGTAAAATGCCTAAAGAGACTTCTGGCAATAGATTCCTTTGAGTGACATCATGAGGATAGAGTGAGACGCCACACCAAGCTCATCTTGAAAGACATTTCTGGGACTGTCTTCCCTGGCCAGAGCACTTCCCAGCTGCTGGAGCTGTGTTTTCACCTCTCTAACCTCTGTGTCATGAGGGTGGGGTACTCTGTGTTAGCCTGTGGAACACAGCCTTGGAGCCACTTGTATATGGTCTATGGATTTGCCTTCCAAAGAGGCAAAGACTTTAAGGCCAGGATCTAGAATGCAACTGTAGCTGCGCCCTGCTGCCTCATGCAGAGCCTGGCCCCTGGTAGGTACTCCATAAATGCGTCTTGATTGAACAAACACTGGCTACAGCGAAAGCAGTTTTGGAGATCCTATGCACAGCCCTGGCCCATAAATCCTGTAGAATGTATTGTGCTTTTAATACTGAAAATCAGATTCGAATCAAGTCAAGAGATGCTTACTGCTTTGCCCTTATAACATGCGGTCAAGGCACAGACGTGCCCACAGGTTAAATTGCTAAATTGCTGCTTCTTGAGAATCAGGATTAAAAGCAGGTCATGAGGACAGTTGGACTGCTGTGTTTCCTCACCAAGTTCATGGGCTTCCCTCCTGTTGGTCCCATGGAACCCAGCACTATGTGAAATCAAAACACCAGGAAGCACATCTCTCACCGGCTTATTTGTTTCTATCTTCGTGTGAATTGGACAATCTCCTTCTCTGAGTAGAAGGAATTCTGGCCCAGAGACTCCTGTGTTTCCACCCTGCAAGTCTTCCTAGGAGTGGTAATGCTGGGAGGTTCGCTGGGGCTCATGCAGAGGGCTCTGCTCAACTCAGCTTAGCTCTGGTACCTCTGCACTCAGCTCATCCAAATGCAAAGGACAGCGGTGGCATCAATGGAGAATGTTCTCGAAAACCTTGGCTTCATCACACTGTCCCCATCAAGTGTAGCCCAAATGAACTACACAAAAAGTCACACTTTAAGAACTCTAATCTTGACCATCCATGGTGCTATGTGACTGTAATCCTTGCACCTAGGATGCTGAGAAAGGAGGGCTGTTAACTCAAGGCCTGCTTGGGTTATTCACCCAAGTTCTCCAGTTTGGACTAAATAGCAAGCATCTGTCTCAAAAATAAAAAATAAAAAATAAAACAAGCAAACAAGCACACCTCCCCCCCCCCCAAAACCAATCCAACCAAACTGAAAACAACTACAAAAAAAACCCTAGTCAAAAAAAGCAGTATAATTTAAAGTGTACTTTCAAAAGCTAGGCACTCATTGGAGGTATCAGAGGACTTACAAAATATCCCAAGGGCCAGTGCCAGCAGCCACCCGACACAGCCATATGTGGAAATGGGTGAAGGTGAAGATTAGCTCAGACAGAGAGCACTGAGATGCATAATTGGGGGCGTGGCTGGCATCTTCTGGGGCTCCAGAAGCTCCCCTGCCTCTTTCCTTTCTCTTGCACTCCCCTGGGGCCTCCTCCCATCCCACCTCTCTGACTCCTTGCCTGACTTGCCCCGCCCCTCGGAAGGGAAGGAAGACAGGCCTTCCACATCTCATTTCATTCCTTCGTTCCTCCTTCTGACATGTGAGCCTCCTGCTAGCGGGGACAGGCAAAGAGTAGGTTTGTGCCAAAAGCCAGTGTGAGGACGGGGGGAGATGCAGACATCAGATAAGAGGGCAGATGTGGACAGATGTGAGCCACTTCTGTCCTTTCTTCTGTGCCTCTAACATGTGTTGCTCTGCCACAAAAGGGGGACTGAGCACGTGCTGCAGTGTGAATAGACCCAGCAGATGACCCATGCCTATTCCCGTCTTCCTCTGCCTTCAGAGGAAGACGGGCCTCAGTTTTCCCTGCAGGCACTATGGAACATTGGAAAGCGTTCAAACGGGGGCGTGTTGCAAAGATGGCATATGTTTTGTGCGACTATCTCAGAACCACACAAGACTCCTAGGCAGTATGCCAGAGAGGGAGGAGAGGGTCTAGCCAGGACGTGTGAGCTATCAGCAGTCACGGCAAACGTTGTCTCCGCTGTAAATGTCCTGACCTTCTGCCCCTGCTGCGCTGAAAATTTCCAAGACTGTTCCCATGCCAACCCCAAACATCACACGGCCTATGCTTCTTGTGCAATACAGCAGTGGGGTCTGTCGGACCAGGAGGATGTGTGCGTGTGACATTTGATTTATTGCTCATTCTTTTATATGGGAAAATCTCGTGATTTCATAGCCGCCAACAGAACTTCATGAGACCCTGAAGTGCTTATGCAAATGTCCAACTTTTGCATACCTCCACTGTCTCACTGACGTGTGTGCTGTCAAATGGGAAATATCGGACAACTTATCTGAAAATTCCAAATACCTACATAGTTTCACTGTGTGGTCCAAGCACCCCGGTTCCTCTCTGGAGCATCCCATTGTGAATCAGATGTTTGGTTTTATGTCAATCAGCCTGACCAATCTAGTTTTTAAAAAATTAAAATTGAAAAACCTGATATTTTCTTTCCGTTTCTTTTTCAGAAATTTATCATTTAGTCCAGCATTTGTCTTTATCAGAGGATAAAAGCATTCTCTCTGTCTAGTAGTTATTTTGTTCTGGTGAGGGACTCAAAGGAAGGGTGGTGGGCTTCAGCATCATCTAAATGCCATCAACAAACCAGCAAGGGCAACATCAGAAGCCTTACACCCCAGTGCTGGCCATCTGCAACCTGGCCGAGCCACATCCCCAAGCATAGGGATGCAATCCCAGGTAGGAAGTTCCTTAAAAGGCCAATCTCGTGGAACCCCGAGCGACTAGCTGTTACATCACTATTGTACATGGAGCACGTACACTGTTCCTGACTTCAAGAGATCTAGTTCGGACTTCTGTTCCGACAAGTGCTGTCTGTGGCTTCAGAACATCCATCAGCTTGCCTTGCTTGGTGATATGGTCCAACCCTGACCCCCTTTCAGTAACCAATTTAATCATTCCCAGTCGAAAAAGCTGCCTGAATATTTATAGGGGTTAAGAGTGACTATATAATCTCAGCCATTCGAACTTTTTCCTTCACTTAAAAAAAAAGATTTATATATACTAAAATTTATTCTTCCTGATATAGAGATATTAAAAATTTAGTCCATCTATTATTGTGTGAACATTGGCATGATCAAATAACAGAATACTTCCATCTCATTCCCAAATCCCCTGTGCTATTTTAGGTCAAGATTTGTGGCAGCCTTGTTCTGGCCATCGGTGACTCCTGACTGGATTTCTACCTTTTCTGTTCCCCCTCTCTGTGAAGTCACACAGGGTACAGGGTTTGGTGTCTTGCTCTTCTCATTTAGCGTAGCACACATGAAATCAACCTGGGGGCAATCAGTAGTTCCCTATGTGTGGCTCCTTTCCATTGCACGACTGTGTAACAGTCTGACTGTCTTCCATCCACCAGTGGAAGGAAACTGAGCTCTTGCTCATTTGGGGTGGATATTAACAAAGCTAGAAACATTTGTGTAGAGAATTCTGCGTGTGCATATACTTTGGTTTTAAGACATTTTGTCTAGGAACTATGTGAAAGTTTAGCTCCTGATGAATACACGGATCCTGAAAAACTTTGGGGACCCCTGGGAAGAAGAAAGAGAGTGTTTCCTTAGTCATCAGTCAGGCTCAGGCCTGCCAGTTAAACATGGGCTAGTTGCAGCAAGAGGCTGTTATTATTTCCACTGAGGACATTTGTGGAGTAGAAATTAAAATTAACTCTCTTTCTCCGAAGCCCTGGGGAAGAACGTAAGTACATGATGGCAACCATCAATTTAGTGGGCCTAAGGTTATCCAGGTGGCTACAGTAGTATTTTCATCAGCTGTGGCAATTCCCAGTACAGGTCACTTGTGTGTGTTAGAAGAATTCCTCTTCAAATCCTGGGTAAATGCTCTGTCCTAGTTTGGGGTGCTGTTGTGATGAAATGCCAAGACCAAAAGCAAGTTGGGGAGGGAAGGGTTTATTTGGCTTACACTTCCATATTGTAGCCTATCTCTGAAGGGAGTCAGGACAGGAACTCAAGCAGGGCTGGAACCTGGAGGCAGGAGAGGATGCCCGGAGGGATACTGCTCACTGGCTTGCTCCTCATGGCTTGCTTGGCTTGCTTTCTTATAGAACCCAGGACCACCAGACCAGGCATGCATCACCCACAGTGGGCTGGGCCCTGCCCTCCCCCATCAATCACTAATTATGAAAATGCCCTAGAGCCTGATCTTCTGGAGGCATTTTCTCACTTGAGGCTCCCTCCTTTCAGATGACTCTGGCTTGTGTCAAGTTGACATAAAACTAGCCAGCACATGTTCTTTAATAGCTAAGACGAGTAGAGAGCCTATGAGTAGTGTTTACTAACAAACTTCATCTTCATTAAGTTTCAATAAACTTTTCTCATTAACTTTGGTGATGGGGAGCTACCCATGTTTCTTAGTTAACATAGTAAGTTGTTCTTTCCTCCTCTTCTTCCTTCTCCTCCTCTTCCTCCTTCTCTTTTGAAACACCGAGGTTTGAACTCAGGGTCTTATGTGTACCAGGCAAATGCTCTGTTGCTAAGTTAGAACCCCAGTTCTTTTTGACTTTTTATTTTGAGACAGGCTCTTGCTAAATGGCACAGGCTAGCCTTAAACTTACTCTGTAGCCCAGGCTGGCCTTGAACTTTTGATTTCCTTGCTTCAGGCTGCTGGATCACAGGTTTGTAACACCAGGATAATTCTTAATCCTTATTACAAATTTCAGGTTTATCATCAGTTCAACCTGCCTTCTCTCTGTACTCATAAAAAAGCGGGCACTCTCTCAGTGCAGGTCAGCATAGCCCCATATTATGATTTGAATAGGAAGCATCTCCCCGCAAAGGTTCATGTGTTAAAAGCTGGGTTTCCAGCTGGTGGGACTGTGAGAGGTAATTGGATCAAGAGAATGCTAACCACATCAATGGGCTATATAGGCCTGACTGAAGAAAGTAGGTTGTGGAGCAGAGTGTGCTTTTGAAGAGTATGTCTGACCTTTGTGTCTTCCTCTCTTTCCCGGTTGTCTGAGGTGAACAGCTTTGGTCTACTGAAAGCTCTCTTGCAGGCTGTTGTACCTCACTCACAACCATGCTGTCAAGAGAGCTTGAGCTGAAACTTCTGCAGCTCGAGTGTTGGCTTTCTTAGGTGTTTTGTCTTAGAAATGAAAATGAACACGCTTTAGAATCTCATTCAGCCTTTCCCATCGTTCTACCTTATCACCCCAGGGCGTAGAGTTCTCTAACATCTCACCACTAAATACTTTCATTTATCTATGGCATGTCTATTACGTGCGCGCCTAGTAATAGATGAATGAAGATGAACAATAATAATAAAGATGAATGTATGAAATGTTGAAAATGTATATAAAAAGGATTATTGGACCTTGATAATGCATGCTTTCAATATGGATGTGCCCTAATGATGACATGGCTGTAATTATTTTTGAACAAAGTATAAGAAGGAAGAATGTGTAGGTAAAAGTGAGTGCTGTAAATTTATAATAAGCTTGGATTTTATTATAACAAATGTATGTATGGATTATTTTTTGTGATATGGTAATTTTTAAAACATTATTTCAGTGTAGAAATGTGTTTGCATTAAACAACCAGCTTATAAGAGCAGCACTGAATAAACCCATGAGGAATTGGAGAATTTATGTCTATCAATCACTGACTTAACAAATTTGATGGTTTAGGGTTTATTAGGAGACATGTTGGGAGGCATTGGATCATGAAATAGTCAACTTTCTCTGGACCACTGATGAATGTTGAGATCTTAATGAGATGAACAACGTAATAATCCTAACAGTAGTACCAAGAACTAATGTTTCATGAACATAGAGGTTAAGCGAGGCAATGTTGGATTGGCCTTATTTATTTAGGAGGCAAATCATGACTGGATTTGTTGCTACTCTAATATCTTTTAGCTATGTACCATTTTCAAGCCATAACATATAAATGGTGGATCTTTATCTGAAAATGTGAATGACTGAAAATATAAAATTCTAACAATTACAAATTTTTAACAATTATAAAAAAGATTTATAAATTATAATGCTCTTATAAATTATAAATAAAATGAAATAATAACAATTAAATTAATAATTGTAATCACTAATCAGAAATTCATAACATAATGGGGCTTACATGAGAAGTTGCAGATATTTAACTTACAGCATAACACAGCAAATACAAAATAACTATTTGCTGCAGTTATAGCTGTGTTTTGTGTGTGTGTGTGTGTGTGTGTTTGTGTGTTTGTGTGTCTGTGTAGTCAGACTTAATGAATTTTTAAAAAGTGAAGAATCCTTATTTTCAAGGGCATTTTTAAACAATAGAGTTTGGCTCGGTAGAGCTATTCCTGGCTTTCTGCTATGTGAAAATGAAAATAAGATATAGAGTAAAGACTTTGAAAAACAAAGGCGTGTGATCACATACGTGGGCTAAGCTGCATGTAAGAGGGCAACTATCCTTATTCCTATGTGAATGCCATTTTCTTCAAACACCCCTAAAAAATGATCTTTAGATGAAAAGAGATTGGACCAAGATAAATAAAAAGGCATGTTGAAAGAACAGGAACTTGTCTAGAGTTATGGAACAAAAAAGGTGAAGACCAAAATTTGGTCCCTTAATTGGTAAAATTTCAGTCTGGATAATTAGATAGACAATCTATAAGTTTTGGAAGATACCAAGATAAATTGAGAGCTCACAATGGGCTTATGAAGTCCAGGTTATGCCCTGCTTCCTTTTCCTTCTTCACACAGGCGCTAGCCAGAAGAGTTTGAGGTGTACTGCTTGCAAGTAGGAAGAGAGACATTATGAGATATCAATCTGAAATTTCGAGGCTCCAAAATGGTGAACAAATAAACAACAAAAATTGATGTGAATAAAACAAAAGAACAATTCAAATCAGTAGAACTAAGTATAAAATTCAGCAGGTAGGCCTGGGAGATGGCTCAGGTTGTAAAGTGCTTGCTCACACATGAGGGTGAACTCCTGGGCACAGCAGTGTGTGTCTGTCTTCCAGGGCTGCAGAGGTGGAGGTAAGAGGATCCCTGCGCATTACTGGGCAGCTGGCCTGGCTGAATCGGTGAGTTCTAGGTTTGGCGAGAGACCTTGTCTCAAAAAACAAGGTAGAGAACCATTAAGGAACACACATAATGCTGACTTCTGGCATCCACGTGTGTGTGAATATGTTCAAGTATATCACGTGCACATATATCAGTGTGAGAGTCCTGAGTGAGGGTCCATGGCTGGTGGCTGTCTAACTGGAACAAAACCCAAGCAGAAAAGCCAGACTAGGCACTAGGCAGCCTCCACTGTTCTCTTTCTTGCTCCCCGCAGAGTCTCTATCTCTCCTCTTTCTGGTTGTTCATTCACAATTCCCTTCTCTCTCTAAACTGACTTTCTCTACTCATTTTCTCAGCATGAAAATGGATGAAATGTTTGCCCCAGCTTTAGTGGATATGACTTATCATTTATATCCCACCACCATTTGTATATTCTCCATGGGTCTTAGTTCAACATCTAGGCCAGAGTTGGAGTTGAGATGACAATCAACAATCCAGTCACTTGAAGTCCAAAGAGGAAGGCCCATGTGGACAGCAGGAACGGTGGGCAGCGAAGTTCTAGAGGAGAAGATATATATCTAGAGTGGGAAATCATGACATCTAAGCAATTCATGAAAAACAAACAAACAAACAAGCCTGGGTGGGTGGGTGGGTGTAGGTTTGGCAATGTCACCAAAGAGAACAAAGACTTGACTTCAGGAACATTCCAATCATGGCTACATACCATGGATGGACATGTAGGGCCTACATCATTCAGATCTAATATCCAGGAGATCATGGTGTCTGCAGCAAGTTATCTTATGATGACTGAAGAATAACCACTTATTGATGACAAGAATACCAGTGCTCAAACTTCAGGGTACGACCAACTGTTTATAAATTGTAATATCTACATGATAGAGAATATACCTATTTCCCTCATTCTTTCCTTTCCCTTGCCCTCCTCGCACTATCTCCTCTCTTCACCACACCTCCCTCTGCCCTTCTTTCTTGCAACAAGCAGGCCAAGGTCAGCTGTGTGGTCCTGCAGCATCTGAACTTGGCATACTACGAAATGGAAAATATAAAGGAGGAGCTAGTTTGACAAGGAAGACAGGTTTCATTTCTATCAGATATGGAAATTACTGGGAACGTATTCTGGCTTGATATAAGAAAGATTTAATCAACATTTAGCTGTGTGGAGAAGTGAGTTTCCCATCACAAGGGGTATTCAAGTAGGCGTATAGCCACCTGTTAAGTTTGCAAAGGCGGGGATTCTTGTATGTGCTTAGAAGCTAGAGCAAATAACCTTGAAAGTCACATCCAACTTTAAGATTCTATGGTTCTATAATAGAAAAAAAAAAGGCTGTTTATTTCAATCATTGTTGATGTCTCTTGGCACGTTTTAAATACCACTGTGACATATACCAAAAGATAAAAACAAGCACAGAAAGAGAGTAACTGCACAGCTCTATGTGTATATTGATAGCTGTGTCTTTAGCTTATAAGCATTTTTATGGGAGGCTGTTTTATCTGGAACTTCAGTTGCCACTTCACAAATCAACACGTAGTAGTTGACGTAGTTGAAAATGTCAGGGAGTCTGACACAGCCAGATCTTGTGCTTGTATATAAATATGTGATGTTGTGTGTGTAAATATAAAGAAAGGGGCCCTGATTTGCAGTCGAATGATTACTAGTTTCCATTTAGTTCGACATCTATTCTATTACTGCAAAGTAGTCATTTATAAATCTCGTGCAAGGCGACGGCTCCGAGAGTCAAATATCAACCTAAACATAACATCAGTATGTAAACAGATTGATGAATTGCTCGGTTGCGAGCACATGAACCATATGGAACTGCGAAGAACGCGAGGAGGAGCCGGGGATAATTTTAGCAATTTATGAAAGCCGAGGATGAGAAGAAGGAACGCTGTCTTTTGATGACACTTCCCAACACTCTTCTGGCTTTGCTCTGAAGGCTCTATGGCACAGTTAGTATTCTGTCCATTAAAAACATAGCTTGATAGATGGCATCTCTTCTAAAGCAGCATTAATGGACAACCTGGATATTCTTTAGGTGAGGAACAGAAGACATAGCCTAGGAAGCGTTTGTTACTTGAGGGGCTCCCTCAGCCATTGTGTGGATGTGAGTAAAAGCCTATGAAGGCTGGGGGACGGCAGAAGTAGGTGGGGGGGGCCCTGGGATGCTTTGACAAATGTCAGGGCTTTTAGAGTAAATCTGTGCTCCTGCAAAGAGCCAGATGAAGCGCCATCTGGCTGACGCTGAGCAGCCCAGGTACACTGTGGAAACCACTGAAGCTCTCACTGAATTTGGGTCCTGCACAGCTGACCTGAATTTTCAAAGAAGAAGTAATGTTTTGGGAGTTCTCAGTGGGGACCCCCAGAAGTATTCAGTCAAGAATTCTTAGGAAACACTCAGGGTGTCAATCCTCCACCAAGCAGACCTGACTGTGGCCAAGTCCACATAGCACCATCACCTACGGATGAAGTTCCTGGTCTCTGAACTTGACTTCCAAAGGGATAGAAAGGCTAACATTCATTGCCAGCTCTGCAAATCAGCTTCTGGGGAGCTGATGGTGGCATGGCTTCCACTGGGATGAACAGATGGCTGGTCCTCCTCCAGAGACACTGACAGCATCCCTTAAAGGAGGTCCAGGAAGAACAAGAGAAGCACACACACTCCGCAGAGGGCAGAGGGTCCCTGAGCAGGCCTGGGCTCAGGCACACATAGGCTGGGTGCTAGCCCCTTCTCTTCCAACTCCACCTCTTCCAGCCCAGCCTCTTCCAACCTGGTCTCTTCCAGCCACCCCTCACCCGCACCCCCCCCCCACCTCTTCCAGCATCAGTTCCCAGCTGACTCCTTGTTCTCTTTAGAATTTCCAGGTGCACAGAAGATCAGGTAATGATGAGAGCCCAAGACAGTGAGATGTCAACATTTTATTGCTTTCCACTCAGTGTGGAATCGTTTTATAGTGTTAAAAATAAAAGCATTTAGGGCAGGCAAGCTGACTCAGCAGGTAAAGGCACTTGCTACTAAGCCTGAGGACCTGAGCTCAATCCCCAAGACCCACATGGTAGAGAGAAACAGAAACAACTGCTGAAAGTCGTCCTCTGAACTGCACACACACACACACACACACACACACACACACACACACACACACAATGTAATAATTAAAAGGGATACAAGTATGTATTTAATGGATACTCTAGGTGTTCTGTGGGAGCCCACAAAAGCTTCCTAGTGAGATCTGAGCTTGCTTTACACAGCCCGGCTGCATTAGGGGATGGCTTGACCATGTGCATGGTCACCAGGTGTCTGCGAGGGTCTGCACTTGGCTGTGCTGGGGGAGGTCTTTTGCTCCACCCCTTGGCATTCCTTTAAAAACCCTTTCGTAGAGACAGAAGGGGCTGGTGGATTTTGACCCAGGCCCTCTCAAGGGCCTATCCTGTGTTTCTGTCTTTCTCTTCTATATTTCTATCTACATATTTCTTGTTTCTCCCTCCTCAAGAGTACCCTGGGGGAAAAAGAGGGAGCCAGTCTCCCTCAGTGTTCCTTCTGAAAAAGACAAGATAAAGCCTAATAAAAGACTATGATCTGAGGGCCTGGTCCTTGAGAGGAACCTTCAAATTTTGTGTAAATGTGTGAGCAAGCTGCACTATTAGCACTAACAGTGAGTGTATGTGTGTTTGTGTTTGTGTGTGTGTGTTGTGTGTGTGTGTGTGGGGGGGGGGAATTATTGCATACCATACAACACCAGATTGCTCCAATTATAAAGTGCCACTGTGTTTTTGCTTTGGGTACTAAACTAAGTGTCTCCTCTCACTGGTCATGAACTTTTATTCTAACGGGCTGTTTACTCCAGATGTATCACTTGAACATTTGTTTAACTCACTGAACTATACAAATCACAAGGAGTGTTCACGGTCAGCATCTTGCTGGGGTGACACAAGGAAAATACATTTTCTAAGAGTGAGTGTTTAAAACAGGCAGAAAAATGGGAGCAGATTACCTTCAGTAAAAGTGGGAGAATTGGCGGAGGGGGTGTCTGATGAAGTCTTGGTGAAAAAAAAATAATCCTAACTGCGCAAGGCAGAATCAGTTTTGAATTAAACGATCACTGTTTTATAAGCGGATGGATGATGAAATGGAGAAAGGAGGGGCGTAAGTACACAGTACGACGGCACAAGGCGCCATTCTCAACAGTTAAGGCCCGGAAGCCCACATGAGATTGCGGTGTCACTGGCTACCCAGCCACTGGCGCTGGTCCTTCACAGTGAATGCCACAGTCCCAAGTGGCCCTGGTTGTGCCAGCAGCTCCCCTGGGTGTATAACCTTTGGGAGAAATAGGATGTTCTTACTCATGCCTGAATTTCAGGGCCAAATCTCCTTAGATAAAGCCCCTCTGGGGGCCACCTACCCCCTTGATGACCGGCTAGGCTCTTAGGAGTGCCTTTTCTGCTCTGTGTACTTCCTACTGAAGGTCTCTTGTCCCTAGAGAGACTTGACCTCCAGCACACCGTGGGGGTGAGGGAGCACGGGCCACACTCTGACTTTTAAAGTCCGTTTGACTTTGCTCCCTTTGAAATGGTTATTGAGACGCTCTCTTGAGCACCGACCTGCAAACACAGACATGGAGAAGAAGTCTTGGGTTCAGAGTTCAGACAGCAAGGATAAAGAGGAGGGAGTCCAATGGTAATGAGGTCTGACGTGTACTGCGGAGGTTTCTCATCCTCGGGAGCAGTCCTCCTTGATCCTCAGCCTTTGGAGAAGGAGAAAGACCCCAAGTGTTTGAAACTTTCGAAATGAAAGGAGCTGTATTTGAGCCCCCACTTCAGTGTTTGCCAACTGGGAGAACTTAGATGTGCTGGCCATGAAGCTGGACGCTTCTTCATGAGATTAAGAAGTGGGGAGCATTTCCTATGCAGGACTTACGAGGGTTATATGAAGTAATAACATTTTTAAGTGCTTTCCAAGTAGTCCGTTTTCCGTTTTACACACGATAAAGCGGTAGTACAAGGGTTTAAGACCCTCGTCGTCGAAAGTAACATAGCAGCAAATGTCCATCCTAGACTCCAGGACACGTGGTCAGGAAATACCCACTTAATCAGATTAGCGGCACACTGCTGTGGTCCCGTCTCTCTCAAAAATCTGCTTTTGTGACAAGAACAGCTGTGGTGTTCTTCAGCATCATCATACACTCTATCAGGTTCACGGGACGTCTGGAGTTTGTTCTTGGACATACAAAGGAGCAAAGGCCACTGCTGCGTCTGCTCTGGGATTTTTATAACTGAAAACGGATAACACAGATGAAGCCAGGGTGATAGATAATACATTCAGGAAGACACTGACAATACAGTCTCTGCAATGCAGTCTTTATGAACCCCCAGTCAACAGAGGGAAGGAACAGGCACTGTGTGCAAGACACTGAAGACTGTGTCCTTTTAGCAGAGGGTCATGTTCTCGTCAGTGTCCAGAGTTACGACAGCAGGGTTGGAGCTACAGCACCGAGCCAAGGATTACGCCCAAGTTGGTTATTTTGGCAAATGGAGCGGATTTTAGACACTTGCTACAACACCAGATGATGTTGATTTGTACAAAAATGTAGCTAAATGTATCTTTGGGATTGAATTTTTCCTTTACAAGGAAATTATATCAGATTCTGCTAAAATAAAGCAATGGTGACTCTGTCTTTATTTTGCATGTTCAAAAGCACACCTGTTATCCATCTTTACACACGTCACCCTTTGCACTTGATCCTTGGAACCACAAGGACCAGGAGCTCTGAGACCTCTTTGGAGTAGGGTTGGAGGCTGCAAGCGTCTGACAAGATGACTGGTAGAAGAGCTCTGGGGGAACAGTCATCTGTGGTTGACAGTGATTGGTGTGCCAGCCACGGGGCAGTCACTGAGCTGCAGCCATTTCTTCCATAGGGTCCAACCCGACTGGGTTATCTGTGTACGTACCACCCCCAAGCCAAGTGAGCTCTGGCTGGCCACTGGAACACGTTGGGTCCGCCTTTCTTCTCTGTTGTGGGGAGCTGGGAGGCAGCTCAACTGGTTAAGCTCATATAGTAATTACAAGGACTGCCTGGGTTAATGCCTGGATGGCATTTGGAACAGCATTGGCATTCATAAAAGTTCAATAAACACCCGGCGCATATTTGCATTCATCTTTAGATAACTTCTCAAGTCATTTGAGGAATCAAGATTGGAACTCAGAATGCCTGACTTGAGATTCTGTGTCTCTACACCCTATTTGATTTGGATGAGCAACCAAATAAGTGAAGAAATATCCTGGAGTCACATGGCCAGATAGTGGCAGGTTCCAGGCCTCCCATCACTCAGTCTACAACTTGACTTTCCAGGCTGAGCTTTGTGTGTTCATTAGCTGTCCAGTACTGGGACAAAATTCCCCAATTAATCAACTTATAAAGAAGAAAGGTTTGTTTTATTTTGTCTCAGGGTTATGGAGATTTCAGTCTGTGACCAACCGGCTCTAATGGTTTGGATCAGTGGTAGGGAGGGTATGGTGGGATAATCTAATCTATTTACCCCATGGCTGGACTGAAAAGGAGAAAGAAGGGCATTCCCCTAGTGGTCAGCAGAGGTCCCTACCTTTTCAAGATTCCACTGCCTCCCAATGGCATCATGGCGTCTTTTTTCCAAGTCATAGCGACACCGTCATGTCCACCTCTGCACCCATACAGAAGAAAGCAGGAGCACTCCCTGACCTTGGTTCCCACACTCTTCGCTCCTCTTCAGACCCAACCTTCTTCCTGTCCCTTCCTGGCTGCGAGTCTTCTGATGCCCTTTTACAGATTGGTGATAGCTGGCCCGCCATGGTGGTGCATGCCTTAAATCCCAGCACCCAGGAGGCGGAGGCAGGTGGATCTCTGACCTGACTGAGGACAGCCTGGTCTAAGTTCCAGGACAACCAGGGCTACACAGAGAAACCCTATCACAAAAAAACAAAATCAAAACCAAACCAAACCAAAACCCCCAACCAAACCAAACCAACACGAAGACCAGATTGCTGTTAAAGGGTTGCATTCTGTAGCTCATGTGGGAGGAGACTCGGGGTGGGGGGTTGGGGGGAGGGGGGTTATAGGCAGTGAGAGGGGGTGAGCACAGCAGAAGCAACAGTGAGTAGGCTTGGAGGGCGCTGTCAGTCAACAGAGCACTGTCTCGTCTTTTGTCCCTTTTGGTCACTGTGATAACCCTGGGATTTAGGTTATTTGTGTTCTCAGAGTGGGGAAGGAACAGAACTCCAATTTGTACCAGAGTCTCCTGACTACAGATACCATGTAGTCCGTGTGACGAAATAGTTGATGCTGTAGTCCGAGCACACTCGGTTCTTGACCTCAAGATTATTTTATGATTTTTCTAGTGTAGATTTTGATATGCTTGGTGAAGTTTGGGTTTAAATCTTCCTCAAAAGAGAGAGACAGGACAAGCTGACCTAAATTATGTCTCAACATGGGGTCTTGTGATTCCTGTCCAGGATTTTATGAAAGAAATGAAATAATTCGCTTGGAATATTGCTATATGAAATATGAGTTACTATGGAGAGCTGTTCATTCAGAACCTTCTAACCATGGGCTCTGATAATTATTTTATTCACTTCAGATATTATCGTCTTAGTCTGATGATACTTTATCTTAAAACTTGTGTTTGCAGCACCCTGCCACATAAATCAGTGTTTTCTCCATCCTCTCCACATCGTCATACCCCATGGAGGGACTGTTTTTTCCTTTGGAACCCAATTGCTTCCTCTTTGGTTCTGTAGCAAATTGACTGCCCAAGTGAGCAGCCTAATTACTTCCATGGAAATGGGCTGAAGTTAGAGACAGGCCATTATGTAAGCATTATCCTGACTGGAGCAGGGCTCTTTAAAAAAAAAAAAAAAATAAAAAAAATGAATAAACCCCACAACCACTAGCCTTATAATAGCAGGACAGAGGGAGAAAATTACTAGCATTATAAATTGATTTTTTGAAAAAAGTTCATAATCTCTGTCTTCTAAAAGGCTGTGACACAGTCTGAAAATCTCTCCACACAGTTTTAATTGTAGATAATTTTGTGTAAGGCAAAAACCTCCCTATGAAAAATAGTCTGATGAAATGCATTTAGTTGGACTTTGGCAAAGCTCCATGTCATTCTGAATGACTGCTTCAAAACAGACACAAACAATATTTGCTATTACTTAAAAGTATGAGATAATTTGCATCCGAAGAAAAGGAGGAGATTGAGAAGCAAAGATGGGGCCCTGGGTCTAGCTCCGCCCTAAGGAAGTGTGCTGTACTGCCAGCATGTGGGGAGCCACGTAAAGACTAGGGGTACCACAGGGCCCAGCCTCGCCTATCTGGAAGACGGACACACAGCAGGAGAAAGGGCAAGGGGACTTCAGTGTTGCCAGAGTACCTGTTAGAAGAAGACATCTTCAAGCTCGAATGGCACATCTCAACAGGGATGGAGCTCAGTGGTAGAACATGTCCCTAACGGGCACAAGACTGTGATTACACCTCAACACTACCAAGAAAATCACATCAGAATGCCCCATCTGAATCTCATTTATACCGACCTTTGGTATAATTCTAACAAGCATTGCTGTCAAGCTCCACAGCACATTATAATTAAGTAATTAGAATGTAAGAAAGAAAGGAAATTTCACAGACCAGGCATTTCATGTGTATTTCTTTTATTCTGACACCAGCCAGTGGTTTACTAGGGTGACTGATTCATGTTAAAGATTACTCACCAGTGTCAGAGGACTCCAGCCAGCCAGTATACAGTAGGAGCACTTGCAATGGTGTTCAAGACTCCTGATCCCTCAGCTTCCCTTCTTGGCTTTTCCAGTGACAGGCCTACTGAGAAACACACTGGCTTGGCAGTGACAAGAGAGACCACTGGAATCAGTACCTAGACATCCAGTAGACTCTGGGACCATCAAATGTAGAGGACTAAAGTGTCTGTTCCGGTGGACAGTTCTCATGCCTTTGGACGAACCGGGAGGTACCCAGTTTCCTGGGCGGAGGCTTCTCTCTGTAGAAAGCAGCCTGTGCTCTGGGAAGGACACACAGCAGAAAAGCTCCTGGGTCCGTGTGTCACATTCCCTTCTACTAACCATGAACATTCCATCAAGTGACATCACTCAGTGTGCTTCATTTTTTTTTCTTGTCTGAAAAATTATCATGACAATTACATTACCCACCTCAGGGAGCTTATTTGAGGCTAGATGAGGCCATTCATAGGATTAGGGTAGCTCAGGAAGCAGTAAATACCAGGCATGAATGTTTTGAGAGCTGAATGCTTAAATTCATTAAGGACTGAATCCCAATTGTTATTTATACCACTCATTTGCTCATTCATTCATTGGTCACACATTTATCTAGTAGATATGATGGGCCTGACAGTGGGCAGCCAGTGAGAACTTAAATATGTCAAGTGCAGCCCTTCCCATGTAGGAATTCAGACATGCCAACAAGGAATGTACAGCAGCACAGGAAGTGCATAGATGAGCCTTTCCATGGCCATACGTGTCTTCTGCCTGGGGAAGCTGGAGTGAGGTGAACAGCAGGCACAGAAGGTGAACCGTGGGCTGGGCACTC
>CABHPQ010165276.1:0-16081 GCA_902168405.1 Peromyscus aztecus | reverse complement strand
GAACCGTGGGCTGGGCACTCCGGTGGAGCACACAGTAGAGGGCAGGAAAGCAGGTGTGTCCAGGGACAGGGGCTACGGAGGCTGAAGAGACAGCAAGGACTGTGGGAAAGGGGCACTGAATTGCTCAGTATACTCTGTGGTTTTTAAATTTTCTTTAGAACTAAATGTTTTTCCCCAGATAAAATACAGTGGAGAATCCCAGCATATGAAACAGATGAAAACATCATTTTAATGGGAGACATTTACTTTGTAATTTCCAGTTGGTGGCAGTTACAAAATCAATCAGTGAGAACAGTAAACAGGCATTAATTAACATACAGTTTGTGGTTGTGTATGATAAATTCAACTGTTGTGGAATATTATTTTAAGGTGTGTTAATTTTGTTTATATTGAATTTGTTTAACTCTGTGAAGCTGTGTTACTGTGCTTGTCTAAAACACCTGATGGTCTAATAAAGCGCTGAATGGCCAATAGCAAGGCAGGAGGGAGAAATAGGTGGGGCTGCCAGGCAGAGAGGATAGATAAATAGCAGGATAAATCTGGGAGGAGGAAGAAGTAGCCAGAGAAGGAGGAGGAATCCAGGATCTAGCCACCCAGCTACACAGCAAGCCACAAAGTAAGAGTAAGATTTACAGAAGTAACAGAATGGGAAAAGCCCAGAGGCAAAAGAGAGATGGGATAATTTAAGTTAAGGAAAGCTGGCTAGAAAGAAGCCAAACTAAGGCTGGGCATTTGTAGCGAAGAATAAGTCTCTGTGTGTGATTTTATTTGGGAGCTGGATGGCAGGCCGCCCCCAAAAGAGTAAAAAACAACTAACAACATTCAACCTCTCTCTGTATATATATTTCTAATTAGATGATATTGAAAGTTCTCTGATTCATTATGAGCTAAAAAATGTAGCTTTTTTTTTTTTTAGGATTGCTTAACTGATAAGGAAGTATAAAGAGAAGCACTAAGCTTGCTTTACTTCAGCTCCCTATTTTTCTGATCATAAATATAAAAGCTGGATGACAAAGCACTTTGATTTTAGTATCGTTGCTAAAATGATCCATGACGTGCTATTCCCGAGGTGTGAGCTGGTCCGTCACTCTGTCCGTTAAGCTGTGGTGGGAACATATTCTGAGGAGGTCATGCCTGAGCCTGGCTTGCTCTGCCTGAGGAAAGTGTCATAACCAATCGGGACTGGTAAATTTATAAACAGCAACTTGTTTCTTTTGATTCTGTAGGCTGAGAAGTTTGTGGTCAAGGGGTTTTCAGGAGCTGGGTCTGGTGAGGGTCCAGCCTCTGCTTCCAGGGCGGTACCTTCCTCACTGTGTCCTCTGAATGGGGACATGTCTTCACGTGATAAGAGAAGGAAAAGACGAAGAGGGACACAGTGGTTCCCCTAAACCCTTTCATATGGTGGCTGACCCTACTTATGAGCGCAGGTCCCTTAATCATCTCCTAAATACTCCCTGCCTGACTTATAATGTCACATTGGAGTTTAAGGGCTAAAATGAATTCGAACTGAAGCATAATATGATGCATGTTCTGGGGGCCAAACGGCATTTTATACTAAGCATCTGGAATGAAGTAATTTGCTCAATTTCCAACAAGTGGTGGATGGAGTTTTAACAAGTTATATTGCTGTTATTATTACTATAAGGTGGAGTGAAAAAATAAAGTCAGCAGTAGACCTAAAACCATACCTGAGCTTTGTCAGCCAGCGCCATGTCTCCAGACTTCCCTGGGTCTGGTTCTCGGTTGGCTTGGTCAGGGCCTGTCACAACGCAGGCTCTCTATCAATGTTTGTTGAGTAAAGTGATGCTTAGGAGGGACTGTTGACCTAAGGATCTGGAATCGGGCATTTGTAGACCGTGTGTATGGCAACTGAGGCCCCCCGACTGTGAATAAGCCTCTGTAGGGAGTGTGTACAGAATGAGAAGGTCACAAACATCATCTGTGGAACACCATCATAGACAAAGAACACGCAGCTCCTCCCCTCAGGCACCAGCTCAATTCCACAGCCAAGTCTAGAGGTTAAATGATGCAGTGCCAGCCCGGATGGTAGGATTCCTGCCCATGCCACTTACCCTCAGGTCAACCCTCTTATCTGCTGATCTAGCCCTGGATGTCCCTTCCCTTTCATTTAATTTGACAACATCCATATGGTGGAGAATGAGCAAAGGTCACACAATGAAGGAAAGCCTCATTGAAGAGCAAGAGTGCGTACATCGGAAGGTTCAGTGGTGATGTCCAGCAGCACACAGATGCTTAGGTGAGAGCACCTTCGGTCTGTTTCTCTGCTCCTTCCTCATCCTAACTTACGACTGAATCCTACTTAAGACGGTTCTTCATGGTTCAGCCATGACTTGGTCTCTTTGCTGTGTCAATCCTGCAACAGTGATTCATCCGTCCTCCTGGGACAACCTTTCCCCAGAAGAGATATTTGACTCTAGAGGATTATTGAGTTGGGAACCAGTTTGGCACCCACTGCGAGCACTGGACTCTCTTCCTAGGTTGATGACTCATGTGTCCCAATAGAAACTTTGCCCATCTGGGGAGTCATTAATATGTCTTAATTCATCATTTAAAAATTATGGAGTGTTGAAGACTTCCTTTCTCTCATAGCCCGAGATGAACTTCCTCATATTCCAACAGAGGCTCCTGAACAGAAGGCAAGGGGCACCCACCCACACCCTTCTCTTGCTGTGATAGCATGTGGATATGCTCGCCTAGTCCAAGCTTTTTGATAGGACAATAACTTTACCCTGGTGACTTCTGGCGCCTGGCTGCTCTTTATGGTCCTCCAAATCTCAATGTATTTTACTTCTGGCAGGCTGTGGGTGATAGTTAAAGTGAAGAGCTCCTCACAGATGGGCATCTCAACTGCCCTCCAGTGACCAAACAGCAGGGAGTCCTCCAGAGGGGAGGGACAGAGGTCCTGCTGGTCAGAGGGGGAGGCAGTCTTCAGTAGAGTTGAGTTCCCAGGTGCCCTTGACACTCTAGCATCCCTTTGTTTCTGTGCTGACCTGGTGGGATTATAAAACCGAGGGACTGAGAGATCAAGGCTCTGCAAAGGTTGAATGTGTGAAATATGAGCAGAGGTCTTAATAGAACAATAGCAAAGGCACGCAGGAGGAAAACAGTTTTGGGGTACAACCCCTTCCATTCCTTACCGTTTCCCCTTTTCACATCCTAGTGGTGGTACATTAGATGCTGGGGCCAATATTTCATGCTATCTAGGAACAAAAAAGAAGAAATAGATTTATTTGGATAGTTAAAGGCACACATCTGTGGTTTTTTTTATTTACTTTTAGATGATTAAGATGCCCATAGAGTTTACTCTTGATGAAGACTACCTGGGCTGACTGTTCACAAAAACATGTGACTTTTTGACCACAAACACTTTGCAACATCACGAGAGCAAACCTCTTCATTTCCCCTTGCCAGTGTTTTCCAACCTCCCCTCCCACACAGTATCACCTAAGCTTGGGTTTGCAGATGTCATTGAATGCCTGTGTTTCCAACCACTTTCATCAAAACCTTTGCAAGGCCGTAGGTTTGATTATGATTCGATCAAGCTTGGCTTCCAGCCAGCTCTTTTGAGTCCCCCAAATACCCAGATCCTTTCCTTCCTTCCTCAGCCTATGAACCCCACCTCCCTCTAGAAATTTCCACGCAATGTCTCCTGAGTATGCACTGGACTAGTCACAGGACACCAAAGGACATCTAACCGCTCAGCTCATTCCTGCCTGGAGCTCACAGAGGCCCAAACTAGATCAGGCCGTTTGTAAAGTCAGAATCAAATGCTGACCAGTTTAACCCAATGACTCTTCACCACAAGAGAAACATACAGTTATTACAGAGACAGGACCTCCATGCAGAAAGCGGACTCACAGCCAGAGACCTGTCAACACATGTCCAAGCTGTGAGCAGCAGTATCGGTGCAAATGACAAAGATTGGAAAGGGCAAGGCAGGGCTGCGCTGTTCAACGGGCAGAAACAGAAGCTCTGGCCACAATTTCCCACCGGCACTTTTTCCAAGACTATAGCAGAAGATACAGGGAAAGAGAGCAGCTGGGGAGTTCAGAGCTGAGGTGTGGCTTAGCTAGGTTCCGCGGTAACTTGATAAATACAAATTATTTCCCAAATACTGGGGAGAAAAAGACTAAGCAGAGAGGACAGCTGCAGTCAACAGAGAAAAAGCAAGTATTTTAAAGCAAATTTTAAGAAGAATTTCGTTCTGTGGTTTACAAGTTTCCGTGACAAACACGATAATGTTAAATCTTCCTTTTAAACTTATGTTCTCCCTTCTACGAGTGACCTTGTTTCACCAGACACTCAGCATTTCTATTGGTCAGCCGCTGGTCAGTTCTGTTTCTGTGAGTCAGCTCCTCAAGAATCCTGTGAGGCACGGACTCCCGAGTTTTATTATAAGGATGTCGAAAATGAAGCTAGAGAGGCTGAGTGGCATGCCGAGTCACCATCACTGGAAACCAAGCCAAGATGATTGTTCACAAGGCCCTACTCCCCATGGTCTTATTTTCTCAAATTATCAGTCCTTGTATGGGCCTGTCCTCAGGTCACTAGAGAGTAATCTTCTCAAACTCTCAGAAGTCCACTGGCTGCACATGAGCCTGTGTCCACAGGAAATCATATCCTCATTTCTTAACTAATATAGTGGTTAAACCCATGAGACTGTAGGTTCATGCCCCTGCTCTGCCATATCCTAATGGTGTGATGATGGTGGTTCTCCAAGTCTCTGTGAAATGAGAAAACCATTTCCTCATAGGGTTGTGTGTGTCAATGTTACCAGTGCACTTTATAGCCCTTTTCAGCATTTTGGAAAAAGTATGAAAAATATCATTTTTCTCCTGAAAGCCAAGCTGTCCACTGGTGTCATGGGAGAATTTGTTCCAGGATCCTGCTCAAACATCCAACTCTAAGATCGGTATCAAGTCCCTTACATAAAATGTCACAGTATTTGCATATAATCTACATGTATTCTCCCTATACTTTAAATAATGTCTATATTACTTATAGTGTATAATATAATGTAAATACTATAGGAATATTACCTGTTGTGTATATTGTTTGGTGAACAAAGAGGGTAAAGGTCTGTATTTGCTCAATACAGATAAATTTTTCCGAAATACTTTCGAAACACAGATAAACCTATGGCTGACTAATGAAAATATTGAAAACAAGGGACACTTTCTTGGTATACCCGTAGGCATACATCTGAGACATTTTTGGAAGCGGGTTGTTGTGTGTTTATAATACACATAACAGCCAGGCTGAAGCTGAGCACTGTGGTCATAAATAGTCATCCAGGCTCCTTGGGGCGACTCGCAAATTCCTTCGGAGGTCAAGTGAACTATTCCTTTAAGCTTTGCCCCTTCACTCGGGAGCACAGACAGTGGAGGGCGCTGGAAGCCTCAGACGAGGGGAGGGGGCTCTAGCTTGCTTTCTGTTGCTGTGATAAACACCATGATCAAAAGCAAGTTGGGGAAGAAAGGGATTCATTTCATTTCGCACTTCCGGCTCACAATCCATTCTTGGGGGCAATCAGGGCAGAAGCTCAAGCAGAAACAGAAGCCAAAACCCTGAAGCAACAGTGTGCACTGGCTTGCTGTAAGGCGCATGCTCAGCTCTATTTCTGGTACAGCCAGGGCCCACCTGTTTGGGGACGACACCACCCACAGTGGGCTGGGGCCTCCTACATCAATTAGAGATTAAGAAAACGCCCCATAGACACAATGACAGAACAACCGGATCAGGGCAATTCCCCGACTGAGACTCCCTCAAACGACTGTAGGTTGTGTTGAGTTGACAGCTGAAGCTAACTGGGAGACATGGCACCTCCAACCACTTTGTGTAACTAGCTCACATTCACTCGGGGCCGCTTCTCCTTCCTTGGGAGGCAGAGTGGTGCTGGGACTCTCCTGCCATCCAACTGTTATGCTTGGTCTAAGTCAAATGTCCCTAGACATACGCCTTTTGCATTTAGAGCAGTTTCCCCACATACTGATTTTAGATGGAGTGCTTAGCAGTTTTGTAGGGAGTTTGAAAAACTCCAGAAGCCCAGCAGAATATTTCCGAGGCCTTATCACATTTGCCCCATCATCACCATGCACTCTTATGAAACCAGAGTGAAGTGTGTTCAGTTTAAAAGAGTGTAGCGTGAGTGTTTTGGTCACTATCAACAATAATTCTCACACTTGGATTTTTTTAAGATCAAGGTCACCTTTTTTCGGGTACCATAAATCAAAGCAAGCATGCGTATATGTTTGCCATGCAATATGAATTTGGCATCCAATGTTGCAGTGGTTTTTTTACACGAGGGATGCCTGAACTAAGCGGGCAGTTGACTATGTTTCTCTTTCCAACAAAACTGTCATGGCTCCATGTTAGCCATGATTCACCACAGTTGACACTTGTTGTGTTCATTTACAGATCTTAGCCCTGTGCGCTTTACTTTGAGATCCTCTATGAAGAGTACAGGCCATCCTAACAGAAGCCAGATCTCTTTGCCTAGTCTTGTTCTAACTTTATGGAGTTATAATTCTACAGCAGTGTTCCAACAACACCAGGAATGGCTTGCTGTCCTAACTAGAAATGGAGTCTTTCCGTAAGGCTATAGCTCCCACACCTTGAGTGAAACCAAACAAAAGAGCAGGACCTGGCTTTTCTTCCTTGCTTGGCACTTTGCAGGAAGTCCCTTGGCTTTCGCACAGTCTCCCCAGTCTCCTGGGTCCTTGATGCTCTGGGCTCTTCAGTGCCATCCCTACCGTTTAAGTTATGATTACTGACACCTGAAAAGACAGATGAAAAGCTTCCATCTCAGAGGAATAGCTCTGACTGGAGGCGGCAAGGCAGGCAAACCAGCCAGTTCTTGGGTCCTCTGTGGGGAACCTGGGGAGAAACATGGCTTTTCCAGGCAGCTAACTGTTTCATCCTAACAAAAAGAGATGCCATCTTGATTTCCATACCAGCTGAACACCTGAATAATGATATTATAAGCAACACAGAATATAAAACAAATTCATTTAGCATCCAGGTAGTCAACTGTACCCAGGCTTGCCCAAACTGGCCTTTCTGTTTGCAGGGTGTGGGAGACACAGGGCTTTGTGGGTCCCTGGGGGTGTGCCAGGCCCTGAGCTCTTGCTCAGCTGTGGGAGGCACGCCAGTTCTCAGGTCTGCTAATGAGTGGTGTGGTGTCTGGCAAGGATCTTGCCTGTGAGTGAGTGTGACTAATCATGAATCTTTCCAATAATGCTGACAATTCATTCTCCTTACTCTCCTTCACCCGCTTTCTTTGCTGGAGCTGGCTGAAATAGGAGCAAATTAGTCTGATTCTGGAGAAGGCAGGGCATGCACAAAGGACCCCCCTCCCCAAAAGGTCTCCAGTGCTCTGTTCCTGGATGTTTAGCAGTCAGTGTAATTATCTGACTTGGGTGAGCACAAGAAGCAATTTCTGTTGTTGTTTCCCATATTCCATAGCGGGCCTCTGAAGACACCCTGTGTCTGCGCCACTGGCCTATTGAACATGTTTGCATTTGACACCAGGAAAAGCAGTGACATTATTATCCTGTGAGTGCTTCAGCTCTGGAACGGAGGATCTGCCCATTCCCCGTTCAAATGCTTTACTTCATCCCCTTAGGAAAATGTTTAAATGCCCCGAGGTCCCTAGTTGGGGTGAAAGGCCAGGAGAGAATAAGGATTTCCTCAGATTTAACCTTTTTGCCTGCCGCTCGCTTTGTGTTCTGCTGGGTTCACTGTGCCTCTATGACCACAGCCGAGCTGCACGTTCTCTCCCAGGGAAGGTGTGGACCGATCTCGGGGAAGTTAGCGCTGGGGTCTGTTGATGGGTTGGGAAGCTTTGTGCTCGCCCTGCTGCTGCTGGTTCAGAACTTTCAGAGGGGGTAGTAATTTTCTTTTTATTCTCCCCCCTTCCCGCTCCCCGGACCTGAGGACCGAACCCATGACCTTGCACTTGCCAGGCAAGCGCTCTACCACTGAGCTAAATCCCCAACAACAGGAGCCCTGATCATGACCAGATCCCTGGGAATGACTCAGGTACGATTTCCTAATAATCCAGCCAAAACACTTACACTTTGGGAGACACAGGCAAGTGAAAGCCGAGGAATCATGGATTGAGATTTGGGAAACAACAAAGCAGCTCATCACACTCTTCGTTCTTTAAAATAAACACCCAGCAGCTCAGTCTGCATCCCTCCCTTTAACACGAACGCCTCTTTCCTCTTTGATTCTGGGGCTTGGGGGACTACTATCTAAGGCAGTCTAAAGCGGCAATTAAATTAGAAGTATCAAAGCTGTATTTTCTAAATTAAAAATTGGGACATGTGTTCCAACAGGCATCAGAATATTTTCAGGAATGATAAGTAAAAGTATTTAAAATTAGATTTTTCCTTGAGTATTTTGACTATAGGACTCCCTTTGATTTTCTGTATAATTTCTCTTATGTTGCCTGGCTGCCCAGGGATAGACTGTGTGTTGCATTATCTTGTGTTTCACAAACCAGACATTTTAGTATAACAATCTATATTTACAGCTTCTCTTTAAGAACTGTGAGGTCTGGAAACAGCGGGGCAACCGGTACAGTGCAGAGGCTGAGCAAGTGCGTTCTCGGGATCCTGCGCCGCCGCCTTGCTCCTCCATTCATTTCCATATTCCATGTTTGCCTCCTTCCTCTATATGAGTATCTGCCCAGCCTTTCTAAGCATCTCATTATATACTTGTTCCAATCACACAGTCCACAAGGTTCCTTGGGGCTCATCATCAGAGCAGGGAGGTAGACACATGACTCTCGACACATTAGGTCCCAGCTCAGTGCCAAGTTGGTCACAGTGCGGCTGTCTGTACCTGAGGTGTTGGAGCCCCGATGCTTTGCTTCTCTGGCTACAGAAGATCAAAGAGTCAACGAGGAATATGTGATTTGGGACAGTCTCTGAGGATGCAAAACGAGAGACAGGCACCTGCCCACCCTACCTCCACCACTGTTCTGTGCTTGGCTGACTCTTTGAAAACTGATTCTGTAACTTTAGGGACTGAGACTTGAACATAGAAATATATTTGGATTTCAGGAAATGTTAGGATTAATTATAATACATGGAATAAGTTACTGAACCTTACAGTGTTTTGGACTATTTTTTTTAAATATGGAGGTTGTTTTAGACAGTACTTTGAGAACAATATTATGATGAAATATTTGAAAACAATATTATGAAATATTATTTTGTTGTAACAACAATAACAACAATCTATAGATAAAGCCTAAAAGTTTATCAAAGTGCAACTGAACAATGGAAAAGGGATTCACATGTATTCAAGTGGCTAGACCCATGTCTGTGAAAATTCTGGGGTTATTTAATATTAACTAGGCAGTGCAGAAGTTCAATCCCTCATTCAATAGATTTCTACTGAGTACCCATTCTAGGTCAAACTGTGTAAAATTGCCCATTTCTATAAAAGCAGAAGTTTCAGGAGTTTAATCAGAAGCATCCCTGGTGCTGATAGCGCAAGAAAAGACATGAACAGTTATGCAAATGGCTGCCAGGAAGGGTTATAGGTACCATGGCAGGTATGTGGGGGCCCCATTGGTACCGTGGCAGGTATGTGGAGGCCCCAAAGGAATGGAGAGCCAGTCCCTCTGTGAGGATAGGGCCGATGCACGTCAACTGTTGAATGAATGGATTTGTGGGGTCTGGAGAGATAGTTCAGTCAGTGATGGGTGTGCTGCACAACATGAAGACCTGAATGTGATCCCCATCATCCCCATAAAATACCAGACAGGGTGGTGCATACTTGTAATCCCACCACTGGGGAGGAGGCAAAGACAGGCGGGCTCCTGGGCTAGCCTACGTAATGAACCCTAGCAAAAGAACCTGTCTCAGTAAACAAGGTGAATATTCCTGAGGAACCACACCAGAGGCTGTCCTTCGGTATCCACACAAATTCTCCCACAGGCATAAGTGAACTTACACACACTTGCGCAGGCATGCACACTTGTACGCAAGCACACACATACATGAATGTGTGAAAGAAATTCTGCTGGTGATGCTGTGAATGTGTTGCTCTGATTGATTGATAAATAAAACGCTGATTGGCCAGTAGCCAGGCAGGAAGTATAGTGTAGGCAGGATAAGGAGAGAGGAGAATTCTGGGAAGTGGAAGGTGAGTCAGGAGACGCCAGCCTGCGTAAAGGCAACAGGTAAAGCCACAGAACACGTGGCGACATATAGATGAACAGAAATGGGCTGAGTTTAAGTGTAAGAGCTAGACAGTGGTAGGCCTGAGCTAATGGCTGAGCAGTTTAATTAATATAAGCTTCTGAGTGATTATTTTATAAGTGGTTGCAGGGTCCGTGGGGCTGGGCAAAGCTGGAGAAAACTTCAGCTACAAAATTCTAATGATATCAAAGCATCCTCAAAGGTGGTGAAGGCATTGTAGGTTTAAATGGAAATTGAGGTCAGCATTCAACCCGAGAACAGAGTAACCAGAAAACCATGCTACACATCTCACAGAATTTTCAATAGTTTTAGCAGGGGCCAAAGTGGGCCCTTCAAAATGCAAGGCTAGGCTGGTGGCCTGGTCTACCATGTTAGTATCTTCTCCTTGTTGTCAGAGAAAAAGAGGTATGGACATGGCTCCTGTGAAAGGACAATGCCTTTTCAGCATGGGGCAGGAGCTGAACACCTGCAGATATCATTGGTTTGACCTGGACAAGAACCTAGAGACAGGTAAGTGAGTGGTACACATCTGTTATATCAGTCCATGCTCTGTCAGAGATCTCCGGATTACTCAGTCTCATTAGAGACCTTTTGAGATGAATGCAGTCACCCTAGACGACTATAAACTTATTAAATTCAGTAGATAATGAGATCTTCATTTTACTAGTAGCATTAATTATTAGTAATATCAATCAGTACAAATTGACGGTTGTTATTACAGTGATTTATCAAGGAGTTTAAATTCTTTTCATGTTGTCCTCATAAAACCTTGTGAGGAAGGTATCATTGCAATCCCCACATATCAGAAGAAGAAAGTGAAGCATAGAGAGGAGAATTCTCTTTCCAAAATTGTACAGCAGGTAAGAGTTAGAAGTTGGACCCACTCAGGGGCATTGTAAGCACAGTATTGCTATCATCCTCAAACAGCAGCCGTAAGAAAAGGACCCTCCACTCCTCACGTCAAATCCTTCAACAGCTCTGTAACCATATGAACTCAGCTTGATGTGACAGCAGTCATCTTGAACCATAACCATGATTGTCAGGAACAACCTTGCTAGTTTTCCAACATAGTTTCTCTGTAAATTGCAATAGACAAAGCCGCTGGATGGGGAGTGGGCCCTTTCACCAGAGCCAAAGCTCCAGGATTTGGCTCACTCTGATATTAGCTGAAGGCAGAAAGTTCCTCTTTCTGACCCAAGTCTGGGAACTCACCTGACATTGGTGTTGCCAGCGACCAAACCTCCACCAGGAAGTGCCCAGTAGATTGTACCATGAGTGGTTTGAGATCTGGATGCCTCTTTCTTTGGTGTCACAGAACCTTGAGACTGGTCTTCAAGCACTGAGACGAATTAATCACCAACCAGGCTTTGGTCCCTAATATGCAGGGGACCCCTTTCCAGGGGCCGGTCTAGATGACTTGGGATGAGATCAGCTAGGAACACAGCAACATGTACAGTCACCTGTGTGCTCCCGTCACCTGAATTATTTGGAACGGACTCACTTCATTCTGAATCTGAACTCAAGGGCACAACGGAAAAGCACCAGCGTGGATGTTTTCTCAAGCAAGTTTCCTATTAACAAAATGGAGCTCGAAAGTTGCAACAACCCAAATTCCAGGGAGGTTATACGAAGGGCCGCTGCCATTTGTGCAGTGTTTGACTTTCCTTGGAAGAATAGAAATGGTAGCTGTTCTGTTGCACAACCTCAGAAAGTGTCAGGGGTGGCCAGGGGCTTGGGCACACTTTGACCTCTTGGAACCCTTTATCAGCAAACACAGTGAGGTTGTTTTTCCTACATGTTCTAAGATCCCTCTGTGCAGCAAGGCCCTCCCCGGTGCTATCCTTTCCCCAAAGATGCCAGAGCCGCTTCTGCAGAGCCACCTCCCCCTAACCATCGCAGATCACTGGCAAGCCTGGGAGTGTGACCCCAGGGGCCCTGGGGATGAAGAGTGAGGATACCATGGGGTGGAAAAAGCGCCTTGGTGGCTCAGCTCAGCCCCTCTCAGTATTCACCTCTCTGTAAGAACAGCAGCCTCCATCTCTGATGGATTAACAGGTGATGCAAAGGAGACATTATTGGGAAAATGTCAAAAAGAAAAAGCATAAAGAGCAAAGAAGTGAAAACATTTTTCTAAAGAGCCGCCTCGTGAATCTCTGTGGTTGAAAGGAAATCTTGGCCCTATCAAGGGGAAGGGGGGGGCTCATGGTTCCCCATAGCCTGCCATGCTAATTAGGTACAAGATAACTGTAGAGATAGTGGAAACCCCAACTTTCAGTGATATAGCACAATTTTTTTCCCCACAAAGACCAGTCTCAGACATGTTTGGCAATCTATGGTGTGTCAAAGAGCCATGATTAGTCTCTGCTTCAGTTTCTCCATCTCCTACCTCCATCATTCCTTCAAGCCTGAGCACGGAAGACCACAAGCAAAGTTCTGATGTGGCCAAGCCTCTGTGGCACACATCGTGGCTACCCACATCACTCTATGTAGGGGTAATCAGAATAGACCCACCCACAACTTCTTGTTCACAACTCCCTAGCACAAGTGGAAAGCCATGACTCTGGCAGGCTGTCCTTGCCTCTGCTACTTTTGTGCTGATTATAAAACAGTGAAAATCCTTCAGAAATGGTTTTCAAGGTTCCTATAGCTGTAATTAATGAGGCAATTCCATGTAGTTTATCTGGTAATCAAGAGAGGTTTATTTCTGGGGTAACTTACAGCCAGTAGGGGTTGGTTACAGGATCCATGAGAGATGAGGTACCATCCAGCTTCCAGGACCACGAGGTATCTAGAAGGGGCCAGCACGTATGCACCTCGAGTCTTAAGGGGCTCCCTCTCAGCCATGCCCCAGGGGCAGGTCACAGGCAGGTGTGGTAGTTACCTGCTGTCACACTTGGGGCAGTGTTTCAAGGTCAAAACTAGACCAGCTACCCACTACAGGTTTCTTTCTCCAAATCACTCACTCTTTCCCAAACTACTGACACGCTGTGCAATTTATGGTGGGACCCAGGCTTAGCCAGCTATTACACAATACAGAAGCCAAAACGTGATTTTGTCATTGGGAGATAAATATATGCAGTATCGATACCATTATTCTTTTGCTGCCATAATTTTCAAACATTTTCTGCTAAATTCCATGTCCCTGGAAATATTATTATATCAACTGCTGTTGGTATTAGCATTATTGTGGGAAATAGAATTCTGAACATTTTCTTTCTTTCATGTGTATTATAGGAACAATACAAAGAGAGTTACAGACACACCTGTGTTTTTAAGAAGCTTGGTGTTTAGAAAGAATTTGTTAGAAAATCTTTTAATGATTTATTTTCTATCTTAGGGAGCCACCTCAGTAACTTTCCAGTTAAGCTGGAGATGGAGGTACCAGGTGTTAAAAAGAGGGACCAACCACGTCTGGCTCAGATCCTGTTAGTTCCTGGGTGCCCCCCCCCTTTCAGAGATGGCTGGGAGCAGAACATCCATGGCTCCTGGTGTCTCTAAAGGGGGGACCAACCTTTCCCTGGCTCAGCCTTTCTGAGCATGTCAGGGATGAACATGTGCATTAAGACTCTTGTGAATAGATGAGACAGGAAAATGACAACCAGAGTCCAGTTATAGACCTGTCTTGAAATTAAGTCAAACTACACATTAACATATATGTGCCTTGTGTCTATGTATGTTTCGTTCATTTTCTGTTCTTATGCCTGCCAAGTAAGTTTTATTCACATCCTGACTCATTTTGTGCTGGATACTGTTTCTTTCATTACTTTTATAATCTTACAGCTGCCTCCAAGTGTGTCCATGTGTACCCATGAGTACACACACACACACACACCACTGCTGCTTGAAAAAGTAGTCCTTGACTTTAAGTTGTTCTTGATGTATTTTTACTAAGGAACACAGAGTTGAGATGCAAAAAAAGAAAAAAAAAAAAAGAAAAAAGCTATAATTAGGTAAATGATGAGGGTGCCAGTGTTTTAGGCAGCGAGCTGGAGTGAGGGAGTATTCTGGGAGTTCCACAACGTATTTTAGCTTACATATTACTTGTCAGAATCTCTTCACAGGTTCATAATCAGCTCTGGGAAACAGAGGCCTTGGCTGGCTGGTTTGTGCTTGGGGAAACGGACCTTTTCAGTAAGGAAAAAGGGTAGCAAGGACTGTAGGCAGACAGGCAACTCACAGGCTCCTGCAAAGCAAAGTTATGCGTTGGGGGTGATTCTTAGACTGGCTCTAAAGCAAAATAAAAACTATAAAATGAAAAAACGATGATCAATCCTGTCTTCCACAGTCTGAGCTGAACTATGGCTGTCTCCTAGGCTGCCTGCTGTGTGCTGTGGTGATGCTTCGGCTGCAAGTGGAGTATGCAGCGAAGACAGAGCCCAAGGGCACTCTTCCATTTCCTGGACATCTCAGAGAGTGCCCACAGCATGACACACAGGTGGAAATGCAGCATCGGAAGACACCCTACTCATGAGCAAGGGTCTTGGTTCCCAGAAGAGCTCTGGAGAATCTCACACCGAGGGCAGGAACCACCAGCTCTGTTACTTCTGCCTTTTAAACTCACTCGGAGACTTCTCTGTGTGTCTGGGTGAGGGGGTGAGTTAAACTTAACCACGGGTCTGAGAAGCAGGGCAACTGAGCACTCACTGTATCCGGAATATCGCAAAAATTCAGTCGGTTCTTCGTTGCTGTGTTTTTCTGCTTCTGTGGATCCAACCAACTCCAAGTGGAAAATATTTCTGGATAAATTACATTTGTATTGAATCTGTATAGGCTTTCCCTTTGTCGTTCATCTCTACGCGATACGATATTTATAAAGCCTTTGCATTATGTAAGGTCTGAGAATGCATCTAGAGATGGTTTGAAGAGTACAGGAAGACTTGCACATGCCTAGGTTAAATGAGAACACAACGCTACTTTGTGTAAGAGACTTGCGTATCTTAGAGCTTGCTGTCTGGGGGCTGCAGGACCTATCTCCCTGCAGATTAAAGAGACATCTGTGCCTTGATCTGTGCTGCAGAGACCTTAGCAGACACACTAATGCAAGCAAGGCTCTTCCTGCTCCGCCCTTTCCCTCCTCCCTCCTAACTATTTTTGACCAAGAAGTGTGTTCATTGCCGGAGCAGAATTAGGTCAGACTCAAGCTGAATATCAAGCTGACAGAGGGGAACTAGCGCCAGCGTAGACTAAATGAGGAGCGAAAAGAAAGTCTCACTCTGAATCCAAATATGGGAATTTAGAGGGAAAAGGCTAATATTAGACTGTTCAAGAATTAGTACGAAAAGGTGTGTTTATTGCCAGGAGCCGGGGAGTCTCCACCCATCTCCTTATTTTATTGTATGAGAGTTATATACTCTTGCCTGGTAGATGTTAAAGACTCAACAACATTAACTATTAAGATAAAAATTATTATTTTTTAAAATATAGAAGGCCTTGAACAACTGCCCACATCATTTCTCTTCAAGTCCATGACACGCCACACATTATAATTGCAGGGTCATTTCTTGAGAGTCTTCACTGTCCTGCCTCTCCGTGTCCTCACGGGAGCAGCTTCTAACGGCCTCACTTTCGTATAGAAATAACAATCTCATTAATGATGCTAAGTTTACATTGTAAATACATTATCACCGCTCTCACACCAACTGCTATGTTAAAAAATAATTACTAATTGGTTTCAGCAAGTGCATTATAAAAAGGTGGCTAATTTTAACGATTTTCCTCCTCTCCATTTTAGAACAACAACAAAAAAAAAATTGGAATGATTCAGAGAAAGCAATCTGTTACCTGGAGGAATCTAATAGTTTTAAAAAATGATCTTTGATCAAAGTTTTATATGCAAACGGTGACTC
>CABHPQ010165274.1:5218-45285 GCA_902168405.1 Peromyscus aztecus | reverse complement strand
TGATTCCTGTTACTTTGTTATTATGCTGCCTGTGTATGTGTTTGTGTGTGGGTGTGTGCGGGGGTACATTGATTTGATGGTCCATAATTACTTATTTTTTGTGATTTTTTTTGAGTAAGGTTAACCTCTTTACATTGGAGTTTTACTTCTAGCACTTTCTGTAGGGCTCAATTTGTAGAGAGATATTGTTTAAATTTTGTTTTATCATGGAATGTCTTTTTTTTTTCTCCATCTACTGTAATTGAAAGCTTTCCTGTGTATAGTAATCTGGGCTCAAATCTGTTGTTTCTTACAGTTTGCAGAACAATTGTCCAGTCCCTTCTTGGGTTTTAGGATCTACATTGAGAAGCTGAGTGTTATGTAAAAGGTCTGCTGTTATATGTTACTTGACGCTTTTCCCTTGCAGCATTTAACATTCTTACTTCAGTCTGTATATTTAATGTTTGATTATCACATGTCAGGAGCAATTTCTTTTATGGTCAAAATTATTTGACATTCTGTATGTTTCTTATAACTTTATAGTCATTTCCTTCATTATGTTAAGGAGTTTTCTTCTATGATTTTGTTGAAAATATTTTCTGGCCTTTGACATGAGCTTCTTCTCCTTCCTCTACTCCTATTATTCTTATTTTTTTTTCATACTGTCCCACATTTCCTTGATGTTTGGTGACAGCATTTTTTTTAATTTAATACTTTCTTTGACAAAGGTATTTATTTCTTCTATTTTCTTCACGGTCTGAAATTCTCTCTTCCACTTCCTGTATTTTGTCAGGGAGCCTTGCCTCGAAGTTTTTTTATTTGAGTTCCTTAATTTTTTCACTTCCAGAGTAAACCTGATTTGGGTTTTCTTCATTGATTCTACTTCCAGTTTCAGATCTTGAGCTGTTTTCCTCATTTCCTCCCACTATTTGTTGTGTTATCACAGACTGCTTGAAGGGATTTATCCGTTTCCTTTTTAAGGACCTCAATCATATTCATAAAGGCCTTTGTCCTGTGCTTTTAGGTCTTTTAAGGTCTTTTTTAAGATCCTTGTCTCGTGCTTTAGCTAAGCTACAGTGTGGCAGGGTTGCTGGACTCTAGTGGAGACATATTTTCCTGGCTGTTATTGATTGTGTTTTTACAATGATGCCTAGGAATCTGGGTTTGCAAAGAGAGGAATTTTAGGTGCTGATATCTGGTCTTGTCTTTGTAGGGTAGGTGTTTTATTCCTTGGGATTGTAGCAGGAAGTGATGTCACAATAGGTAGTCTGCTAGAGCTCTGGGGAAGGGACTAAGGGATTGGATATGGAGAAGAGGACTGAGAGTGAGGATCTGAGGCTTTCTTACCTAATTTGCTGGTCCAATTTTTTCTCTGGCAGCCTTCTCTGGCAGGTTTCCAGAGAACAGCTGCTGGAATTAGGGGCTGGTATAATAGAGTGAGTGGGGAGGAAGGTTGTAGGAGAAAATGCAGCTGATCCCCAGGAAATTGAAAAGGGGAAGGAGGAGGAGAGGAGCCAGCAAGTGGTCTACTACAGATATGGGATTGAGACTGGGGGATGGAATTTGTAGCACCAGAGGGAGAGATGAAAATCTGCAATGAGGCTACCTGCTTCCCTGGCCTATTCTACACAAGTTATTTAATTGGCATACATCTCAGAAGACATTATTAATGGTAATATGAATTACTAAACAACTATATTATGATTACTAATAGTATTAAATAATTTGACTCTAATCTTAAACATACACTTGTCCCTTTTCAAAACAGTCTCCTGTTAGGAACATTATTAAGAGAGGTAATAGCTTGTTTGCCTATTAGTCAGAATACAGTGATAACCTCAAATGATAGAACTTTATTCTCTGATGAATGTATAGTGTGCACACGTACTATTCCAGACTTCTGATCCTATGAAGGGCAAATTTTGAGTTTTTCTTGAGAAAATCCAAGTCTTGACTTGAACTCAAAATTTGCCCTTCATGACAGGGATTTTTCTTTTAAATCAGGGGCAAAGCTCAAAGAGCCCCTACTCCTTCAAAGAAAGTAGGAGGTAATCTTCCCTCTATTAGTCTTAGGGGAAGGAGAGGAGAGGAGAGGAGAGGAGAGGAGAGGAGAGGAGAGGAATGGAGAGGAGAGGAGAGGAGAGGGGAGGAGAGGAGAAGGGAGGGGAGGAGAGGAGAGGGAATCAAAAACTTACAAGACCTAAATGGCAGGGTTAGAGAAGAATGACATGCTGGTGGAAGGGAAGCCCATGAGCTGGACAAGTTCAGGGTAGGGGATGGGGTGAGAAGAGCTTAGAGGAGCCACAGGTATTGAGTAAGCCTGGAGGCCAGCAGATCCTTTGCTATGCTAATAGGCACCAGAGTTAGCCTTGTGTCCTAGGTTTCTTTTGAACCTGACAATTAATCGGAAAGGTAAATAATTTAGAATGATGGCAAGACTTGATGGATACCGTGCTACAGAGCTAAGCTCAATCTTTAAGAATGAAAGAGATACTGGATTACTGCCTGCAGCCATGCGTCATGTATCTTTAAAACTTCCTTACAAACTAGCAGTTTATGAGGGTCATTTTGCCAAATAAGTCCTTATACTTGTAAATGCTCCATTGCTATTATAAAATATCTCATAAATTAAATCAAAATGAGGAATGCTTGATTCTGTCTTAGGTTGACAAAGATTTCAACTTATGACCCTTTGGGTCCTTTGATTTGGAGGATAATGAGACAGAAGCTCACGACACAGAGTTTATGACATGGAGAAGCAATATGGCTTAATTCATGGTACTGGGGAGACAAAAAAAGAGAGGGAAGTGGGGTAATCAAGGTGTTCATGTGTCTTTCAGGGACATACTCAGTGATCTACCACACTTCTGTAAGGTTCTACCTAACGTTTCCACCAGAAACCAAAGAATACAACTATTAATGAAAAGAAATATTTTACTTTGCCTTAGTTTTCCTCAAAATCTTAATGACACTCAAGAAATCAATCATGTGACTTCACTTCTGGTACAAAAAAACACTTTCAAAACATTTTCTCTGGAGCCAGGGAGTATTCTGCAATAGAAAAAAGTTTTAGTTTACAACCTCCATTAAAATGACAGAAGATAGTAATAATTTCACTCCAAAATCATGAATATAATAAGCAGAGTAATGATACTGATTAGACATAAACACACTCAAAACAGACAAAGATAAAGCAACAAAACATCCAGAAAGTATCAATGATGCAAAGCAGAAGAATTTTGTCCATGTGTAATCTCAACCCAGAATCCTTCTTTTCTTGAATTTGTTAATATATTGGGCATTCAATAATTCTTATGAAGACCCCAGTATGACATTTACTGTTCCTGCACAGTATAAAAGCTGTGACAGTCCCTCTCTCACAAACACGGAGGCCAGAAAGGTCAGAGTGCTCTGATAAAGTCCTCTGAGCAAACAGCACGAATGCTGAAGATTTCAATTTTCTTGAAATCAATCAACTTCTGAATATGTCTGGGAAGCCATGCTCTTGTGAGTGAGGCTGACAGTTCTTCCCAGGTGCACTTCTGCCTTACCTTGGTGCTTCAGCACTTAGTGATCGATTAGATGTTACAAGAACTGATTCCCCCAAGGACATAGGCCCTTATCTCTGCTGCTCAGCAAGCTGAGGACTGGTGAGCTGGAAGCAGGCCAGTCATGAACAAACTTGGTAGTTCATGGTAGGGAAGAATGATGTGATAAATTAGCAGGATTTGGTGAGCTGCTTCACTTTTCCTGCCTATTCTGTGCTTTAATCTCACTGTCTCACAGTCCTAATTATTACCTATTTTCCCCTTAACATGAAAGTATTATATTCCTAACTAAAATCCTCCATGATAGCAAAAGCATCAGATCCCCTACAAAATGAAACTTCCACCCAGACACATTAAATACCATCCAGAAGCTAGTTAACTCTCTCCCAGTGCTGGCTCAGTGCTCCCCTGGGAAGTCTGAACACTTACTGTAAGTACATTTGCACACCATGAAGTCAGAAGCAACTGAGCTAGCTGCAAATCAATTAATGCATTGCATAAGTTGTGCTCAATTTCAGATGTAAATTCACTCAAATCCTCATTCTTACACAGTATATTTTCAGTGCATTAACAGCATTTGCAGATTGAAACATCCCATATTTAAGATAATATTATATGGGAAATTTGTAAAGAAAATAGTTTTCACCCAAAGAAGTACTTCTATTCAGAATTCCATTAAACAGAAATGATCCGTAAATCATAAGTTGCTTTTCCTTTTCTGGTTTGATGATGAATGCTCAACATCACTTAAATGTCATTGAGCTGACAAGTAGATTCAGGCATACTCAAGCAAGTATTGACTCATATTTATCATAGGGTGGAAAACAAGTTGTGCAGTCAAAATTTTAAAGGGAGACCAACATCAACATTCTTCTTTTAAAAGCCTGTATCACATTATCAGCACTTTGATTAAAAAGCACGTGGTAAAGTCAGACACTTGGCCGAGACTGCTTACTTTCACATTTATTGTCTCTGTAATCATGGACTAGTTTGTTTACTATATTTCTGCCTAGCTAATACATTTCATGAAATGGAATGAAAAATGCAGCATAAAATATAAGAATATATATGTATATATACATACACGCACATGTATATTTTAATTGTACTCATATGCATATGAGTATATATATATACAATTAAAATCTTAATTTTAATTCCTAAATTATTTGGTAGAATATTTTTCTAATAAACTTTGGTATTTTCTATAAAACTGAACAGATATAATCTATATATGAAACCTGTTGCCAGTTACTTAAAAGGAAAATTCTACACATTCATAGGCCGCTAGTATTAAATTCTCTAATAATAAATAGAACAATATTACAAGCAATCATTCACTGAAGGAAATCACACTAGCATGAATAGTTACTGATACACACTATGAATCGAGGATACTATCCCTGAAGCAAAAATCAAAGAGAGAGTTTTTGTTGTATCACTTGTGTTTATTATTTTCTGATTAAAAAATAAACCAGTGAAAAGCTACTGTGAACCAATGGGTCACCAAAGTTAGTCTGTTTTCAAGTAATATATAAATTAATAAAAAGTATGAGTGTCTGTAGTTTGTGATTACTATCTGAAGAAGAGGTTTGTGTGAGTTTAGTTTAAGTGTCTTGAATATGATTAGTTTATAAAGTATCCAACCGTGTCTCTAGCCTAGCAGCCATGGACTACACAGAATTATTGAAGTTGAGATTTTGTCTACTGCAATAGTTCCCATAGTGAAAATTGCCTGGCTAAGCGTTTTGATAGAGAATCCCTAGGGGTATATATACAGTGGAACACAAATAGGACAAAAAAAAATGACAGCTGAGAAGCAATTGGTAGAGGCTAAAACCACAGTGGGATTTTTTGATGTTTGTTTGTTTTCAGATTTCTGTCCATGGTGGCTTGTTTCCAATGATGTCCTTATTCAGTGTACAAAACCCATATTTGGCAGGGACATGAAAATATAAGCACTATGCATAATGTAGTGTGTAGAGAGATATAACTAGGCAGTAGAGCCATTTTCTATTATACATGAAGCCACAAGTTAAATTAAATAGGTATATTGAATGTATAATAACACACACACACACACACACACACACACACACACACACACACACACGTGCTTGAAAGAGAAGATGGAGGACTGGAGGATTTCTCAATCGGTAAATCACTTGCGTTGCAAACTCAAGAACCTGAGTTTAGATCTCCCTTACCCATGTATACAGGTAGCATGATAGCACAAGTGCTGGTGAGGCAGAGATATGAGGACCCTGGTGGCCTGCTGGCCTTGCTAACAGAATCCATGAACTTCAGGCTCAATGATAGACCTTGTTTCAAAAACTAGGGAGGAAATTCAGAGAGGAAGATACCTAACTTCCACCTCCAGTTTCTCCACACATGCATCAGCATGTACGCTCAGCTCATACATACAAGCACATATACAAGGAACATTGAGAGAGAGAGAGAGAGAGAGAGAGAGAGAGAGAGCATAATAATGGTAGAAAGGTGTAGATAGATAATGCCATGGAAAAGGAAAGGAAGTGATACAAGGTGGTGTATGGAATAATGTGATTTACATGATAAACAGGTGAAAGTGAGACCCTAAAGGACATGCAGCTTATGGATGAACCCAAATGCTAAAACCAAAGCAGCACCCAAGAAAGATAGTGAGGTATTAGAAAACAGAAATATTATCAGTGTCTTTGAGAAGAAACTGAAGTTTATAATTTGGTTTTGAACGGAAGGAATTAAAAGGATATTTGCAATAAATTAAGCAGGAAGAGATTGAATTTGAAGTGTGTTTTTGTTTATTTACTATTAAATAACCACAGCTGAAGTCAGATAATGGTTTATTTCATATGAAAAGCGGTTTTAGAACAGGATGCCTGCTAAATGCATACGAAGACATACAACAAACAGTCACATCTCCTTCTGTTCTTTGTCTTCAGTAAGAAAACTAACCTATCAATTCTCTAACTCGGTTACAGCACAAGTTGAGTCTTCTCTCACGATTTTTCTAACTGCCACTGCTTTTAACATTTGCCCTGCTCTTTATTCTTGGCTCTATTTTGCGAACCCATTCCTTCACAGTTCTCATTAGCATGTTTTTTTTTCATGGATTCCAAAAGAGAAAATATTTTAGCCCAATCATTATTTTGCTAGAATCTGTCATATAAAACAAGCAGATAAAAATATTTTTAGAAAATTTTACACATGCATGTGTATTTAAGTGGCTATATACGTATGCATATATAGCTATGCATATATAGCATTCAAATTGCTCTTATTAACTTTAATATTTATTTTGTTTGTTGAGAGATCAGTGGCATCTATAATAATATTACTCCAGCCCAATAAATAATCTAATCTAATATATATTTCATCCAACCTGTTCCAAGAAAATATTACCACCAGGCAAGACTGAAACTCTTCAATGTGCAAAGGATGGATAATTGAAATAGGGTTATAAATAAATTATGACACAAAATAAAATTGGAAAAATTTTAAAATTCACACTGTGGTATCAGAAAGATCTTTTAAGTACTGACATAGAAATTGCCTTTTCCTTAGACTCATCAAACATGTCCAATTTATGACCATAGCATTTACGATTAAAGTTATATAATTTAGACAACATTTTGTTTATAGACATAGAAGTTTCCTAAATATTACACTAACTATTTACAAATACAGCCTTGTCATGGTGTGGCTGTGCTATTCTGAATGTCTAATGAATTAGTAATGAGTTTTTAATAGAGATATCCTGTTAGGTGTGAGAAATACCAGCTGACTTGAATTTATATTGTGTATATTTCTCAAGGGAAAAGAAATCACCACCTGTCATAGAGGATGAGGAATTCAGGAAATTGTCAGTTATACTTTCCAGATCTGATGACAGTTGTGAATGTGGGATCTTTCTCAAACTGGAATAATCTTGGATCCAATCTTAGAATAGTTCTCGGTTCAAAATGTGCCATTATTCACAATTATACTTTCTAGCAGATGCATACTAATTACAGTTTATAAAGGGGTTATAGGGTGTTCAGCATATGTCCCCCTTTTCTATGTGAACCAGGGATACCATTTTGATACTGGTTTTATTAAACATTGTCTTCTGTGACAAAAGAATGGCTGATACTTAAAACTGCTGTCATGGTTAGCATCCAAACTGAAATAATAGTCTCTCTCTCTCTCTCTCTCTCTCTCTCTCTCTCGTGCATGTGTGTGAGAGAGAGAGAGAATGAGAGAGAGAGAGAGAGAGAGATTATGTGTGTGTAACATAATATATAGTATAAATACACATGCAAAGTGATGTTCTTAGAACAATTTATATTACACTTTCAAGTAAAATCTAGAGACAAGCAGTCTGAATAAACAAATACATAGCAAATAAGTGAATATATACTCCTTGTTAGGACTAACCAGGCTGTGGAAACATCAGAGCGCTCCCTCTAATAAAAGCCACATAAGCTAAAAACAACATTCATTCATATTTAAATCTATCAGAAAGCTGAGGAAGCAGGAAATCTATTCAAACTAAAATTCAGAGAAATGGAAACTGATTACAAGAGAAAAGAGTTCTCTGTTCTCGTTCATGGAAATTTGGTAGAGAGGTGAGAAATAGTCTTTTCATCAGTGGGGTAAGAAAGAGCCAAATTATGGGTTAGCAGATTTTTTTAAAACGTTTGTGCATAATGAAGAGACAGATAAAATTTTCAAGGGTCAGTATACCCAGTATATGTTTCACCAGCTTTTCAAATTCTTACTAGTCTTTGCTAGAAAGAGTGAGCCCAATCATGGGGCAATGAGCTGATAAAGAATCTCTGTATTTTAAAGGACGATTTAAAGATAACCTACCAAATGTCAGACACTCATGGTATGAAGCAGATTCAGCCTTAAAGTGGTTATTTTATATTCTTTCTAATTTTTTCCTGAATAATAATTCTATGCCAACACTTACATAATCCTTGTACTGTTGTTCAGAAAAATTTTGAATCATTACCTACACATAACCCAAATTTATCAACTTCTCTTACAAACTAGCATGCATCAAATAACTGCCAGGGCTGGACAGAATCACATACTTTTTAACTTCCCCCAAACTCTGGTCAAATTTTTCCAAACATTTATTGAATCACTTAGGTAAGGAGACAGAGACAGAAGGATCTCTTGGGCTTGCTGTATAGCACCATTGATCCACGTTCAGGTAACAATTTGTCTCAGAGGAATAAGGTAAGACTGATGGAGTAGTCATTCTAATCTGGTTTCTGTATGCACTGCTGTGCACATATGTGTACACACCTCCCTATACACATGTGTGCACATGTGCACATGCACACACACAGACATACACACCTTAATTAAATGAATGCATATAAGACTTAGGAATCATCTTGCTCATTTTGTCAGTATTAAGCATAAAGGATGGGGACTCAATAGGCTCTTACTAATTAATTAAATATTTCTGTGTCTTGGAAAATAATTTCATTTTTAAATTTTTTACTGATTTGGTTAATATAAATCAATGAAAATATATCAACTAAAGTCACAAAAAATTTTTTTCACCTTACCTTTTCAAGTTAATCCGTCATAGAGAGATATTTACTCAAATCTGCTACACAATGTTTTTATGCCATCTTAATGTTTCCTCGCTGTGTCCATGAATGAGGCTCAGACAAAGCCACTTGCCTTATATCTTATTGGATTGCAGTTATAAAGCAAGATAATTGAATAACATCATTGTATAGCACAGATATGTTGCTTATGGTCTCTCTTTTTCTTTCTGTCCTTCCTTCTTTATCTTTTTATGCTAGTATTAATGCCAGGTTGTAGTACATTCATAGAAATAGATGTTCCATCATTATCAATCCCTAGACCTTAGGTTTTTTGAGATAAAATCTCAATATGTAACCTAAGATGACCTTAAACTTAAGATTCACATGACAGTATTTACGAAGGATGTAGTTTTTGAAGGTGACTTTCTTCTCACGTGGTGTGATTACAAGTGTTCACAGCCATGGTTGTCTTCCTGTAATTCCAAACATCTTGGATATATATTTATATAGAAGCTACTTTCCTATTTATAACATGATAAGCAAAGGGCATGTAGCTGAGTTGTTGTGTACAAGTCAAAGTTTTTTCTTGATAACTTCATATATTGTCACAGTCTTAGATAATTAAGCCAACAATTTTCACACACTTTTATATACTTTTAATAATGATGTAACGGCAGCCATGTAAAGAATATCTTTACATGAATTTTACAATATCTCCATAAACTGAGTTTTCTTCTTGTGTGAATTATTTCCAAGTAGTTTAAAGGACAAAAATAGTTGTATGTGTTTCGTTCAAATTTAGGAAACTTGCCCACTACAGTTGCCTTTACAGTGAGTTTTGCTATCAAGAAAGGGTTTTGAAAGTTGTTCTAAATGATAATAAAACAAGTTAGAAAAAAAAGCAACATAAATATTAGCATCCAATAAGGAAATAATAGTATCATTTACTCCTAAATTTACAGATGGTCGTTTGACAGTCTTCCTCATAAAAGTTTAACAATGAGAGCATTTACAAAGGATGTAATTTTTGAAAATGCCTTACAATAATTCTGTTTATAACACTAATTATCATTTACTGATGTAACCTTTTGCTAAGCATATTTAAAGTTAATAGCATAAAAAATAGTGAAGACATTTTGCCATAAAATCAAGAGACATTTGTTCACATTTCCACCTCTTTAAGCTGGCTTTACTTATTTTTAACTTAATTTGAGTCTTTCTTTTTCTTCCTGTCTATGTTTGGTGTAATAATAATCTCCTCAAAAATACTTGTGAAAAGTTATAATGATAATAAAAATTTTCTTTAGGGATACTGGAAAGAAAGGTCAGTGGAAAACAGCACTTGCTGCTCTTTAAGAGAACCCGAGTTTGATTTTTAAAATCCACATAGCAGCTCACAACCATTTATAACTCCAGTTTATCCAGTTACAAGGCATCTAACATTTTTCTCTGGCCTCTTCAGGCAACAGGGACTCACATGTTATGCATACATATATACAGGCAAAACACCTATATACATAAATTAACATAAATTGAGAATTCTTAATACACAATTCATATCAGTGTATCTGTATACTCACATGGTGTGTGTGTGTGTGTGTGTGTGTGTGTGTGTGTGTGTGTAACTACATAGCATAAACCTGTGCCAGGAATGATAAACCCTCCTTTCCAATAATTGGTTAAGATAGTGTAAGTAAGTACCAAACTATAAAGACTATTAATGTAGTTCTTTGCTGCCCATAATGAGTTGAGGATGGACCTTTATAGCTGAAAATACTTCGCACTTGGGACACAGAAATCAGATTATTCAAGCCAAGTCTGACCTGAAAGCACCTTTCCTGGGGCCAAATTCTATAGTATCAAAAAAATATTATGCAAGCTGCCAATGGAGAGAAAGAATTAAACAGCTCTACCCGGCTGCAACATGTATGAATCATGAAAATGACCAGCACAGCAAGACATGCAAAAAGATTCAAGAAGTGGTATTCACATGTCAGCATCAACTAAAAGTTATTTAATTGGATTCATGGCTCAATCAACAGGGAAGAAATCACGCTTAGTTCAAGAAAGCTAACCATCTTCCTGTAGCTAATGAGGCATGGACGTTAGAAAATTATCAACTGTAGCTACTTAGCTTATCTTACCTTTCTACATTCTTATCTATTCTGGTTCCCACAGATATACCACCCCTCATGAAAGAATTTTGTTTTAATAACACAAATGGAGACAACCACAGAAAACCACACACTACACAGATCAACAGATTGTTGTGAACCCAGCTCCAGCGGATATATCAATGAATCATATACATCTGGCTCAGAAAACATTGAAGACAGGGAGGTGGAAATATTATAAAAGCCAAAATACCTGGAAGTCTGCTGTGAGAGAATCTCCCACAGAAATTGCTGGATAAAGAAGGTGGAACAATGGTTGTATCAATGGACGTGTCAATGTGGGAGGGCGAAGTGTACAGGGAAAATTTATTAACAAGGCCTATGTACATTAAAAATGTTAAATCTCACAGAAGATGGCCTCAGGGCAGCATAATAGCACTGGTTAACAAAGAATAGGGGAGTAAAACCTAAGCTGCTATGGAAAGATGTCACAATGGGAAATTGGCTTGATCAATCTCCTGTCCTGAGGTGTGATAAAGTACTGTGCTTGAGAACAGGGTTCCTGTGAGATTACAGCTGATCTTGCTAAGTCAGTCAACACATTAAAAAAAATGTATATTGAAAAAGACAGCTGCCGACTTACCATGCTGGTCATTTTCATGGTTCGTATATGCTGAAGCTGAGTAAGGCTGTTTAATTGTTCTCAACATTGGCAACTCTCATAGTGTTTTCTGCTAGTACAGATGCTGGAATCCCAAAAAAAGAGGCCTTCAGGCCAGATTCAGCTTGAAGAATCAGAAAACTAAGTATTCAGCACTGTTTGCGGCATTGGAGGTCCATCCTCAACCCATGATGGTCAGCTAAGGGTTGCATCAAAAGTCTATATTGTTTTGGGGCTAATTCAACTACCCTAACTGCTGAGAGAAGGAGAATTAGCCTCTCCCAGGGATGATCTCCTTATTTGTTGTAAAAAATACATGGAATGGTCAGCTTTTAAACCATAAATAATAAGAATAGAAATAATAATAATAATAAAAATGGACACTCTGGAGATATATACACATATATATTATAATATATATTAAACATAATATATATGTATCAACTAAATAGATATATGATAGATAGATAGATAGATAGATAGATAGATAGATAGATAGATAGATAGATAGATGTGATAATAATAAAGAAAAGGAGGCTATCCATTTTAAGTGAGTGGGTGGACATGGGTGGGATAGGGGTTGAGAGAAGGTATCTGGGAGAGCATGGAAGAAGGAAAAGGGAAGGAGGGAAGGAAGGAGGGAGGCAGGAGAAAGGAAAAGATGCAATGTACTTCAATTAAAAACATTTGAAATGATTATTCTTATTAGTTTTGATATTACTATTGAAAATAAAGAATTATCTTCAATATAGGAAAATTCTGTATTTCCTGTGTACCACCAATCTATCACTTTTGAATATAAAGAAGTGTTTTCTGCAGTATCACATCTCAAATATAAAAGCCATTGATACGACCATTGTTCCACCTTCTTTATCCAGCAATTTCTGTGGGAGATTCTCTCACAGCAGACTTCCAGGTATTTTGGCTTTTATAATATTTCCACCTCCCTGTCTTCAATGTTTTCTGAGCCAGATGTATATGGTATATGTATATGAAGCCTTACTCAGCTTCAGATGTATACGAACCATGTAACTTGGTAACATATAGCCTGAAGGAGGGAATGATGGCAATGTCCTAGAAAGCACTCTCAGATACAGAGGAGACTCCAACTGTTGAGCAAATGAAGAAATTTTCATGAACATAAAAGGCACTCAACTTCACCTCTAATACTTTATTCATTTTATTCATACCCCAAACATTTGCAGACATCATTATAATCATGTGATGTTTTCCTTCAAGGATGACCTTTGTCATTTACCTTAATCCTCTGACATAAGAATCCAAACATAGCCGGGCGGTGGTGGCGCATGCCTTTAATCCCAGCACTCCGGAGGCAGAGGCAGGCGGATCTCTGTGAGTTTGAGGCCAGCCTGGTCTCCCAAGCAAGTTGCAGGAAAGGCGCAAAGCTACACAGAGAAACCCTTTCTCGAAAAACCAAAAAAAAAAAAAAAAAAGAAAAAAAAATCCAAACATATGCATATATGACTACTATCTTTTTTGGAAGTCCCCTAGGGACTCCGTACAATTAAGTACAATGATTTTCTCATGGTTTTAAGATAGTGGAATTGTAAATGCTTACACAAGGTGTTCTGGGTGATACTAACATCCTTCACCAAGATTCCTGTTTTCCTTTTCAGTCAATGGTTTTCTTCGAGAATGAAATAAACAAAGTACCACATATTTATTTCCCCTCCATGACTACACATTGTTGTGTGGTGCTTATAATTTATCAAGTTCCTGGTTGCTGAGTTTATAGCTGAGTCACATGAATACAAAGGCAACTGTAAGGCTGAAGTTCAAGGAAATCATCACAAAGTTGACATTTTAACCTGGCTATGGGTCAGAGTAGGATACAGTTCTGAAAATTTCTGATAATGGAATCCATAAGTTAAGCCATGCTTTCTATCAAAAAGAAAATAAAAGAAGTCACCTGAAGAAGAAATATTTTAAATTGTCATTCATGAAGATTTTCATCTTCAATAATAGATTAAAAAAAAAAAAAACTCCAGGCAAAATTTTGACATGTGTACTTCTCTTTTTCACTCTTTCCCACATACACATGCAGCAAGCCTTGGCTCTGCAATTGATTTTTAATGATGCAAATCCTCCAGATTTAGAGAAGAATAGCTTAAGGGCTTCTATCAATTCCTTTTTATTAAGCTAATAACTTTGTAAATGAATAATTTGCGAGAAGAGAACTAATGGGTTTGCAACTGTTGTTTTCACCCCAGTTTAAAAAAAAAAAAACTCTTGAGGCAAAATATGCTTTTATGAAAGGAATCTTTATTTCACATCCGAGAAAAGTAGTTTCCAATTATTAAAAAATAAAATAAAATTACCTAGGGGCAAAAATCAACTTCTGTAGGTCTTAGAGTTGCTTTTAACCAAAGACAGAAAAAGTCTGGCACATGTGGGAATGTTGCATATCTTTAAGTACCCATTAATAAACAGCTTCTTAACTTTTCTTTTCAACCAATTGCATAGTTTTTAAATGAAATGCAGAGCTTCAAAGGCAATTTAGTCAAAATTCTGTTTTGAGACATAAAATAATATTTAAACATTTAGTTTCCTACAAACACTTTATTTAAAGTTATTTAAAGTGAAGAATTCCATTTTTTTTTTAAACTGGGGTTTCTTGCCCTAAAACTGAATATGCTGTAACATCTTATATGTGATTTAAATGTTGTGACATTTTGTATGTTGTGACTTAGATGTTATGACAACTGATCATCTTTGTTTATTCTGTTTCTTCATAATGCTGTTGGTACCATCATGTATCTAGGATAATTTCATCATTAAAGAAAGGATACTTTAAGCAGGATTGATGGTTTTAAATAGTCCATAGTTATGCATCAATATATTTCTCTCTGTAAGCAACCCTAAGGGGAAATACACATGTACAATTTCTAGTGGAAATAGACAGCAGTGAGTAGACGATACTTTGAGAAGGGACAATGAAATAAATTATAGAGGGAAAGATTTGGAGATAAAGTTTTGGGCTAAGAAAGTGTTATCAATACTGTCTTGAACAATTCATTTCACTCTCAATTGGTGATTTCTCTAATTCTTTACTAGTAGTCTAAATAATTAGAAAAAATTCCTTAGGTTAGGTAATGGAATTTAATTTTTGTTTTGCATTTTAAACTTAAAATTAAATGGTTCATTGAATATAATCATAAAATTATACAATACTATCTTTGTAGAAATTATCCAATAAAAGTATATTTTAATTAGTTAAAAATTACTTAGTTTATCTTTTAGTTTGATCTGGACATGTCGATTCCATTCATGTTGACATCGGTCTCTTCTGGTTCAGGGCACCTTGTCAGGGAGCCTTCTTCTTACCTGCTACCTACACCTGCCACAGTGGAGAAAGTAGATATGGCTCAGAAAACGAATCCTCATTTATGCTCAGATATGCTTCATTGTGTTTCCAAGGTGTCTGGAGAAGACAATCTCATGATTAGACACAGGAGTCTCTAGGGTTTAGTTACAGATAGTCAACTCACCTACCAGTTGTGTGAGAACACAAATTACTCTTGAACATATGGTCCTCTCATCAACCAAAGGGTTGTAAGTATAGCTACCACACACAGTTGTTAAGACTTGGACTTATGGAAAGCACCAAACATAATGATCAGTGTAATTCTCTATTTTGTTTATCTTAGTATTTTTGTCAGCTAGAACAGGGTTCAGCAGATTCTATCTGTATCAACTTGACGTTGCTATTAAAGTGATAAACCAGTGCCACAAATGCAGTTTAAACAATGCAAATTTATTGTCATTTAGCATTAGAAGTCAGAAATCCTAAAATCAAAAGCCATGTTTTATTTTTCTTCTTTTTTCTTTCTTTCATTGAAAACAGATTTTTTTCCATACAATATTCTGAAATAATTTCTGTTCTCCTAGTGTACTGGCTGGTTTTGTGTGTCAATTTGACATAAGCTAGAGTCATCAGACAGGAAAGAGCCGCAGTTGAAGAAATGCCTCCATGAGATCCAGCTGTGAGGCATTTTCTCAGTTAGTGATCAGTGGTGGAGTGCTCAGCCCATGGTGGGTGATACCATTCCTGGGCTGGTGGTCCTGGGTTCTATGAGAAAGCAGGCTGAGCAAACCATTAGAAATAAGCCAGTAAGTAGCACCCCTCCATGTCCTCTACATCAGCTGCTGCCTCCAGTATCCTGCCCTGTTTGAGTTCCTGTCCTGAAGTTCTTTAATGATAAACAGCAATGTGGAAATGTAAGCCAAATAAACCCTTTCCTCCCCAACTTACCTTTTGGTCCTGATGTTTTGTCCCAGCAATAGAAACCCTAACAAAGATAAGTGCTTTTCAGAGAGATTCCCTCTGCCTTCCCTTCAATCAGAATTCACATCCTTTCAGCTTCTCATTAGAAAACAAAAAGGTGTGTAAATAATAACAGTAAAATAAAACAAGATAAAACAAAACAAACAAACAAAAAGAACTAAAACAGCCAAAGAAAAATATGAAGATACACATATAGATGCAGAGTCATGTTCATATGGACAGGAATCTCCTAAAAACACAAACCCGGCAGCCATAATATAAACATAAAAGAGGTTTAAAAAAAATAAAAAGCCAGAACAAAACTTGTGAGACAAAAATATCCAAAGGAAGAGGCCATTGAGTTCATTTTGGGTTGGCTATCTACTACAGGGCATGGGATCTGGCCTTAAGAGTGGTATGTATTCTCACTGAGATTTCCTTGGAGTGAAATAATTTTTCACTTGCCAGTGGTTATCAATAACAGATTGCTTAGGCATTAAGGATCATGGTTTGTATCCAGTCATCCTCTGAGCACTAGAACTCAATCTGATGCAAACATAGATAGACCGTAGGCATGCTGCCACAGTCTCTGAATTCATATATGTGTCTGTCCTGCTGTATTTAGATGGTCTTGTTTCCTTGATGTAATTTGTCCCTCTGGCTCTTAAGACTCTTTCTGTTTCGTCTTCATCAGGATGCCCTGAAACCAGAGGATAGGGATTCAATAGAGACATCCTTTTTAGGACTGAGTATTAAAAGATATCTTGCTATTGCAAGTTGTCCAGTTATAGATCTTTGTATTTGTTCTCATTTTCTGCAAGAAGCTTTCTCTGAGCAAAAGCTATTAGTATAGAAGATTGTCCTTAGGTTCATTTTATGGCTACTTTCATTTAGGATGGCAATACATGTTATGATAAAAAGTAGTTTATGTATAAAATTTTAGATATGATAGATAATTGAATATTTTCTCTAAATATGCCAAATACAAATGGACTGGACATGTGAATGTAATTCTTACCTGATAATTGTTCTTATTGTATATAGTTTTACAATGTTAGAGTTAAAATATTTCCTTTTTATTTAGACAAAAAGGGGGAAATGTTGTGGGGTATTTGTGCACTGTGTGAATATGTATTGTTGCAGTTGGTGCAATAAAAAGGTGAATGGTCAATAGCTAGGCAGGAGAGGATAGGTGAGATTTCTAGTGAAATAAAGAAAGAGGAAAAGAATATAGGCCTGCAGCAGACAATAGGGAGATAATGAAGAGGTTAGACATACAATGCAGAATAGAGGTAACCAATACATGTGGCAGAATGTAGATTAATAAAAATAGGTTAATTTAAATTATAAGAGCTAGAGGAGCAAGCCTAAGCTAATGGCCAAGCATTCATAATAAGTAAGAAGTCTCCGTGTTATTATTTTCAGGATAGTGGTCCTGACAAGAAAGTACTACTACAGATAATTATTTTTGGTCCAGTCTATTTGGTGTTCTCTCTATGCTTTTTTTTTTTTTTACCTCAATAGACCCTCCCTTCATTATGTTATATAATTTTTCTTTTATAATTTTGTTGAAAATATTTTTATACTTTTGGCCTTAGTTTTGTCTCCTTCTTCTATTCCAATTATTTTTAGAATTGGTATTTTTATAGTGTCACAAATTTCCCAATTTTTTTGCCTGGATTTCCTTTAGACTTAACACTTTCTTTGACTGAGGTATCCATTTCTTTTGCTCTCTTTTCAATGCCTGAGATTCTTTCTTCCATCTATCCTATTCTGCTGGTTAGGATTGAGTACCTAAATTATTGATTTCCTATTTCCCTCAGTTTGGGTTCTATTTTTTAATTCCATTCCCATTCACATGACCTTAACAGTTTTCCTCATATTATTCTACTCTTTGTTCTTGCAATTATAAATTTCATTAATAGATTTATTCATATCCCCTCTCAGGTCCTTTGCTATATTCATAATAGATATTTTGAAGGACATGTCTTGTACTCCAGCTATATTGCATTTCTCAGTGCTTACTTTAGTAGGGTTCTGGGCTCTGGTGGAGATATATTGTCCTGGCTATTATTGATTTTGTTTTCATGCTGGCATCTAGGTATTTGGGTTGCAATGATTATAATTCTAAGTGCTGATATCAGGCTTTGTGGGGTTTTTTTCCCATGCAGGGGGATGATAATGTTCCATTACTTGGTTTCTGTTAGCATCTGTGGTTCTTAGGAGTCTGTTGTAGCTGAGTTGAGTACTTCTGATATTTTGCAATTTGGCCACTGTTGTCCTTTGTATAGTATATTTCTAGGATTCAGTTTTATAGTAGGAATGGGTATGGGTTGGGAGACATGCTACAGAGTCAATATAGTGGGGAATATGAGTGTGCCACTAGGATCTGTTTAGTCCCCTGGGAGGGGTGCAGAGAAAAAGGAAAGGTCATATTCGATGTTCCACTACAAAGCTGCAGGTAAGACTGGAGGACTGGAATTGAAGGACGTAAGGGAGACTGAAGATCACCTAACTGGTTTTCAGGACAGTGTGTAGCATCTGGCCCCTTTTATTATTCTAACAGTAGCCTGAAATTCTAATTCTTGTTTCCTTGCCTGCCTATCACAAACCACTTGTTGCTTTTACTGAGCCAAGATTAACTCTGAATAATTGTTCAACTCAATAATTTGAAAAACATCTGCAAAATTCTTTTACTCAAAGGTCCTTTGCCTGGGAAAGATAAGATGATGGCAAGCTTATAGGATTGGCAAGTAGGTTCACTGAGGTATCTTTATTCTGACTGATCTGCCACAGGATCTTATCATGAAAAGGCTTGCCATAAATTATCTTTATATTGTGTGTAAAAGTTCCATCTATCACTTAGGCTGCATCTATCTCATAGTTGTGGGAGGCCAGCATCCACCTTTTCCAGGGTTCCTATGAGGAAGGGAGAGGAATAAGTAACTTGTAGATAGAATGATAAGCTTAGCCAAGAAGAAGAAAGACAGAAACACAGGATAGCTTATGGAGGACCTTAACCAATAACCACTGGGCCAGAACTTTATTTAAAAGGGATTTTTATAACAATGAAAAGGGGAGGAGCAAAAGACCTCCCCCTTGCTAGATACAGCCAAGTGTAGAATCTTCCAAACACCTGGTACCCAGGTCTATGGTCCAGTCATCCTCTGATGCAGCCCTATTGGTGAAACAAGCTCAGATCTCACTCGGAAACTTTGGTGTGGTCCCACACCTAGTGTCATTAAGCACTCATCATTACAATTTGTATTCACTCAGCTGATTAAAAACTTAACTTGGCAAAATTTTACTTTTTACAATGTTTATTTCCAGTTATTGTTTAATTTGTTGTTGTTGTTGTCTAGTTTATGTTAAATTTACATAAAATTTTACAGAACTCATTAGTTTTTCCCAAATATTTTAAAAATTTTGTGCAGGATTAACACTTTTCTAAGCCTCAGTAGATCCAAAGACACAAAACTAAAGAAGAGAGAAAAAAGAAAACAGTAATGAAACTAAATACTAAAATCATGACATGTCTATGAATTGTTGGAGATGAAAGGATGATTGACATAATGGAAAGGAACAAAAGGAGCCCGTTGAAGAATATATGTGTGCTTAAGCAACAACAGTGAATAGCAGTTAATAGTATGAAGTGGAATACTTGCATTTATGGGATAAATACAAATGTTACTCATTTTTATAATTATCTTAATAGGTAAGACTATGTAGTGTGAAAATTTCACAGGATAAATTTGTAGCTATGAGGAAAGTAAAACAATAGCAATGGAGGTTGTGTATACACATACATACATATTGTCTCTGAGCTATCGAGAAAAAATAAGCAAATATATAGAGATCTGAGAAATTTGGTTAAAGAAAATCTATGTTTTTTTCCTAAAAGGTGTCTGTAGCAAGCTTCTTGTTGGATTATCTTTGGACATCCAGCAAGCAAATAATGATGTGGAGACTTATTATTAATTATAAAAACTTGGCCTTCAGCTTAGGTTTTTCCCAACTAGCTCTTAGAACAATTATCGGACACACACACACACACACACACACACACACACACACACACACATTTAATCTATGGTCTGACACATGGCTTGGTTAGCTCTACTTAGTATGTTACATTTGACTTGTTCCAAGTGTGCTGGCAAAATCTGTTCTCCTAGATTCCTCCTCCCAGTTTCTTTCACTCTGCCTGGAAGTCCTGCCTATTTTCTCTTGCCTAGCTATTGGCCATTTAGCCTTTTATTAACCCAATCAAAGGCACCTTTACTCAGACTCACATCTTGACAGGGTAAACAAATATTCTGAAACAGGTATCCATTGAAAAGATAAAGAGGATGGCAAGCTCTTTTACCAAGCTTGGAGCAGCATGAAAGCAAGACATGGACATGTAAAGCAGATTAAGTTAGAGAAGAATGGATATCCCTATCATGGGAAATTTGTCAACAATGAGGGTTATTCATTTGTATTCTGGGCTAGAGATATCCCACTGGGTAGGGTTAAGGAATGAAATGGTTGTTTTCTTTGTGAATAGATGGATTTACTCGCTCTGTGGTGATGACTTGGTGAGGATGGTGAAGAGCAATCAGATGGAAGGCCTAGATAGGTATTGAAGTAGTAAAAAAAGAAAAAAGAAAAGAGTTATTATTGCTAAAAACAAACAAAAAAACCAATAAGTGAAATATGTGCAAAGTATTATTCAATATCAATAAGGCATACAAATATATTTTGAAATGATTTAAAGTCATGCTTTTGTCATGAAAACTGATAGATCTCAGAGTCTAGAAAACAATTAAAAGGAGTTCCTGTCACCTCCTTCATCACATGTGTTCAGTTATTTGCTGTGCATAACAGATTCACATTTATTGCAGGATTTTTGTTATATTTTCCATGTCAATATTATACCATTCAATCATTTTTAATGTTAATTAATACAAACAGAGGAGGCATTTTAAACAGCAACTAGATTTACTTGTGAATATAGTAAGACTCAGCAATGGTGATACTAAACGTATTCTAATTCTGAAAGAAGCATTCATTTCTTGGAATATTAGAGACCAAAAAAAAAAAAGATTGCATTTGTTTGTTGAATTAGGCAGTTTTAGGTTTAAATTTAAAAATTTAACTTGGGCTGGAGAGATGGCTCAGCCATTAAAGGCTAGGCTCACAACCAAAAATATAAAAATTTAACTTAATAGATTTTCTTCTCTAAATTATACAAAGTATAAAATGAGAAACTTCATTTTGTTCAGAATAAATTCTTATTTATTCTGAATAAAAATTCTTATATATGATAATGGGGATGTTGTAGCATTAATGCATTTTAATTTTATTATTATTATTGTTATTAATAGTATTATTATTATTAAGAAAGTTTCTATTCCTTTTACATACCAGCCACAGATACCCGGCCCACCCTCTGCTCATCTCCCATCATTCCCCTCCATCCCAACCCCCATTCTCACCTCCTCCAAGGCAAGGCCTCCCATGGGGAGTCAGCAGAGCCTGATACACTCAGTTGAGGCAGGTCCAAGCCCCTCTCCTGGCACCCAGGTTATGTAAGGTGTCCCACCATAGGCAGTGGGCTGCACAAAGCCCGCTCATGCCCTAGGGATGGATCCTGATCCCACTGCCAGGGGCCTCCTTAAGCAGATGAAGCTACATAACTGTCTTGCCTAAGCAGAGGGGCCTAGTACACATTCTTCATACTGGAACTCACTTCATAGAACATCCTGGCTTGGAACTCATAGGAATCTGTCTGTCTCTGCCTCCTGAGTGCTGGGATTAAAGGGTGTGCCACCACAGCCCGGCAGTGACTCAGTCTTACAGATGATTTGACTATGTATATGAAAAGGGACAGGAGGGGAGGAGTGAGGCTGGGAAGAAGAATAAGGGAGTCTTGGAGGATGAACTCTGTACTACTATGAATTGACAGTGAGGCTCCTGGAGAGCAAAGAAAAAAAAAATGAATGAACAATTATAGATTTTCATCTGGTAGAATTTACTGTCTTGGACACACATACTAGCTCAGATTATTATTTTTGTTGGATTTAGAAGTTCTCAATATTAAGGATTTTGAATGATAGGAAGATAAGCAATTACTTCTGACAAGATTTGTAAAGCATCTTTTACTTTTTACAATCCTAAAACCTTGTAAAATGTCAATTTATGTTCAAATCTCATTAGTAAATTAATTAGGCTGTAGTTAAAATCTGCCACAATAATTGTAAGACAAACAAATCAAGTAAGTTACCTTCTACTGATGGCAGTAAGTAAATTTTCTTTTGACTCAAATGTGTTGGCACATTACCAATAAGTGTTAATTTAGCTGTTCCTTTGTTGTTCAATAACACATTTAGCCTGCCTCATATTACACTAAATATCAGTTCATTTTATTATTATTTCTTGTGAGTAACTCATTTTTGTTGTCTACATGGTCATAGACTATGCACAATGTCAAATACTTCAGGTCATCTTTCAAATCTTGTCACTCCATGTTGGTCAGCATGATAACTGTTTGAAATAGAGAACTGTGTTGATGTGTCTAGCAGTATCAGAGAGCTACCATGGAGGCAACTGAAGTTGAAGACCAGCCCTGCAGAACCTCTGAATTAGTTAGGCTTTAAAAATAATCCTAACCTTGCAAACACTGCAAAACAATACAACTTAATTTCTAAAGCCAAATCTTTAAATATTGTTTTAAAGAAAAGTTCAGACAACAAATAGGAACCAACTAACAGAACCAGTGACTTTCCAGCACTGTAGACTAATAAGGCAACATTTTTTTCATAACCAATATTTTAAGAACTTATTTAACTTGTGCTTATGCACTTAAGAGCATGTACTGTGCTAAAGACCTGCATGACTTGCATTAGGTTCCCAGATCCAGGATTGGAGACCAGTAGCACCTACAACCTTTCTGCATGAACATTTTATAAAGATGACCATAGTAAGCAAAAGCCAAATCAGTACCAGGTCAGGTTCTTATTAACATCAAGAGAGGCTTCAGGTCAGTTCACCAGGAAGAGCCATGCTCATCATGAAGGCACACAGCATGGGATGTGCCTTCCAGCTGCCCAGTTGATGCTCTACAGAACAGTCATACATCACCTTCATCTGTCTGAGATAATGTACTTGCATGAGCTACATGAACAATGACTGCTAAAATCACTGGATTTTGAAATGTTAGGTAATTAAAGTAATCATTTCTTTCAGTATATAGGCAAATATAAGTCCTTGTGTTTATTATGGTAGGGTTGATATAGTCCCAGAAGTTACTAGATCAGCTAGACTGATGTTGAGATTAGGTCATTTTCCAGAGATGCACATGATATGTGAAAAAAAGACAAGTTCATGAGATTAAAAAAAAAATGGTTGTTACCAGGCAAGTAGTCTGCAATGATCACTGCTTAATCCTTACTTTCTTTCAGAAAGAGCAAACCACATACTCGTATTAAAGAACCAGATGTGGAAATTGCTGCAAATTGCCCTAAGATCATAAAGATAAGTAATAACTATTAGAGAAAATGTTAGCTCACTAAAGATCATATTAACTATTTCACAGTCTGTTAGTTAAGTTTGAGCATAAAGACCATGTTAAAAGGGTTTGTGTCCAGTTTTTTGCATTTTGTAATCTTGTTAAGCTAAATTCAGTGGATATCCCTGGGAAACTTGTTCATTTTTTTTTTAATGGAAACAGGTTGATTTGAGAAAAACAGGGAAAGAGTGATAGGTGATATCACTCTGTATGCTGTGAATGGGTGTTGCTCTGATTGGTTGATGAATAAAAGGCTGATTGACCAATAGCCAGGCAGGAAGTACAGGTAGTATAAGCAGACAAGGAGAATTCTGGGAAGATGAAGGCTGAGTCAGGAGTTGCCAGCCAGACACAGAGGAAGCAAGATATGAAGGTAGAACTGAGAAAAGGTACCAAGTCACATGGCTAAACGTAGATAAGAATTATGGGTTAGTTTAAGTGTAAGAGTTAGTCAGTAATAAGATTGAGCTAATTGTCATACAGTTCATAAATAATATAAGTCTGTGTGTTTACTTGTGTCCTAGCGGCTGTGGGACTGGAGAGTAAGAGAGATTTGTCCTAACTGTGGGCCAGGCAGGACACAGGAAAACTCCAACTACAAATGATGCCAAAACATGGGGCAAGAATTTCCACTCAAAACCTGAGAAAGCTTTAAAAAAAAGTTCTAAAATGGAACCAAGAGCAGCTTTCTAGTTGTGTCTCTCAGGAAAGCTTTGATACAGAGACTCCGTGGCATGGCGACTTGAGATACAGTATGGCAGATTCACGGCATGCAGGCTTGAGCCAAGCAGCATAGTGGATTCCTGCCATGGTACACAGAGGCATCTCCAAGCTACACAGTATGCTGCAAGGTGGATTCAGTTTTTGCTAATACAAAAACAAAACAAAACAAAGCAAAACAAAACAAACAAACAAACAAACAAAAAAACAAAACAGGGTTTTGGGTTACATGCTGCTGGATGGAGACATAGACTCACTGCCTCCCAGAGTCCATAGGTGAGCATGGTTCCACCGAAGCTGGCAATAAATATAATTCCACCATGTTGGAAACATGAGATGGGCAGAGCCAGCAGCCAAAGCTGCTATTTTAGTCCTAGTAACGCTGTCATTTAAAGTAATAGATTCTTTTTTTTTTCTTTTCTTTTGGTTTTTCGAGACAGGGTTTCTCTGTGTAGCTTTGCGCCTTTCTTGGAACTCACTTGGTAGCTCAGGCTGGCCTCGAACTCACAGAGATCCACCTGCCTCTGCCTCCCGAGTGCTGGGATTAAAGGCGTGTGCCACCACCGCCCGGCAAGAGCTGAATGGCCAATAGTGAGCCAGGAGAAAGGATAGGTGGGGCTGGCAGTCAGAGAATAAATAAAGAAGAAATCTGGGAAGAGATCAAGAAGCAAGAAAAAGGAAGAGAGGAAGACTCCAGGGGTCAGCCACCCAGCAACACAGCCATCAGTAAGAAGTAAAGAAGTAAGAAGTAAAGAAAGGTAAACAGAAATAAAGATAAAAGTCAATGGGATAATTTAAGAACAGCTGACTAGAAATAAGCAAAGCTAAGGCTGAGCATTTATAAGTTAGTATTAGACTCCATGTGTGATTTATTTGGGAGCTGGGTGGTGGACCACCAAACAGTAAAAGCAAAGAGTAAAAACAACCAGCAACATAGTGGTTATTTGCTCATTCATTCATTCATTCATTCATTCATGTGCACCACCCAAATTCAGAAAGGGCCCTCAAAGAAAACAAGAATGTTTTGTTACCTTGAACTGTAAGGAATTCTTTTTGTTTGTTTTAAAGATCACCTGAAAATTGAAAGGGGCATCAAGATCATGATGGGTAAACCTACAGAGGCAACCAAGCCAAACTAGGAGGAACTCATGAAATTTAGACCAACACGTGTGGAGCCTTCATGGGACTGGACTAGGTCCTCTGAATAAGCAAGACAATTGTGTAGCTTGACCTGTTTAAGAGGAATCCTGGCAGTAGCAGTAGCATCAGGATCCATCCCTGGTGCATGAATTGAGTTTTTGGAGCCCAGTACCTATGGTGGTACACCTTGCACAGCCTTGATGCAGGAGAAGGGCCTGGACCTTCCTCAACTGAATGTACCAGACTCTGCTAACTCCCCTTGGGAGGCCTTACATTTTTGGAGGAGGGAAAATGGAGTGGATTGGGAGGGGCAGGCTGTGGGGGGGTGGGAAGAGAGAAGAGAAGGGGGTCTGTGGTGGGTATGTAAAATGAGTAAAAAATTTCTTAATAATAAAACAATTTTTAAAAATCAAAAACACTTTATAATTCTATCATTTTCAGCACACTACAGCACTATACTAACACCAGGTCTATCTCCCTTTAAACTGCTTGTTTTATTTTTTATTTATTCTTCTCTCATGTATAACATCCCCACTACTGTTCCCCCGCTTCACTCTTCTCAGTCCCCTCTCACCTCCCCTCTTCCCCAAATGCATTATTCCCCTGTTTCTCTTCAGAAAAGAGCAAGTCTCTCAGGGCTGTCAACCAAACACAGAATAGCAGGTAACAGTAAGACTAAACACAAACCCTCCTATCAAAGCTGGACAAGGCAACCCAGGAAGAGGAAAAGGGTCCCATGAGCAGGCAAAAGAGTCAAAGACACCCCACTTCCACTGTTAGGAGTCCCACAAGAACACCAAGCTACAGGTCCTCTGCATATATGTTATGGTTAAAAGTATTTTTTAGGTTTTATTTTTTTAAACAACCTCAGCTCTACTCCTAATGACTCCTTAGAAGTGGAAAACAAATAAGACAAATTTCCTCATTTTAAATAACAGTTTCTTCTTACACGTCTTCAAAGTAAATTTGATAATTTTTCATTATATTTTAATCCACCTGCATATTTTATTTCTATTTATAAGTACTATGTTATATTGTGGAAGGTCTTTTGTTAATAAGGATCATACTTATTTTAAAATCTTCTGGGGAATGAGATACAGAATTTTAATGATATTTCCATACAAAGTTAGAAAAGTAACTTTATAGTCAGCATTTGCTGAATGTATATCTGGATTATAATTTTCCTTGATTTCTCATTCAATTTAATCAAAAAAAAAGAAAAGAAAATGCCCTAAGCAGTTTTAGATGGTAGGAGAGTTACTACACAGAAACAAATAAGCACACATATAATAGACGCATACAATTTTCATTCATATTGTTGCAGAAAAGAAAATTACACAAATCATTTTCTATGTTATAATTTACTACATGATTGCCTGAAATGTTTTTCAAGGTAAATTGGTATTTAGTTCTATTCTACAATGCCCGTGTTTTACCTGCTACTGAGAAAGAAAGGAGGTGACCTCCCGGAGAAGCTTTTCTTACACAGTTGCTGCAGATTCTTACTTCTGAGCAATTTAGACTGTAACAATAGCAACTGCTTTTGAAAGATGCAGTAAGAATCAAGAGGTTAATTTTCTCAAAAATGTAAATCTCCAGCTGTTCCTTAATAATTTAGAGGCTACAGGAAAAGGAGATTCCATGGTAACTGAAGAATACCCTGAAGGTTAAATGAGAATTTTGATAGTTTTATTTATGGTCATGCCTGCATGTATAAAATGTGTATTTGAAGGAAAATGCTTAGATTGAACTGACTTGTTCTGAGCTCTTAATAATGGCACCTCTTCCGACTTCATATTATTTCAGCTTCCCAAAGAAATAATTACTGTAAGAAGATATTTTGCTCATTTAATTGATGAAATTTGTACATATATGGAGATGCTGAGTGTGCCGGGGTCTGCTGACTTCTCATGGGAGACCTTGATTCAGAAAATGTGGGAATGGGGGTTGGCTTCAGAGGGAGGGCTGGGGGGGTAGGAGGAGGGAGGAGGTGAGATCTGTGGTTGGTATGTGGAGTGAGTGGAGAATTTCTTAATAAAAAAAAAGTAAAAAAATAAAAATTAAAAATAAATAAATAAATAAAATGTATAAAACATTATGAAACCCTCCTTGTCTACAAGCTAATTAAAATACAATTTTATTCTTTAAAAAAATACTCTTTCACTGTTCTGTATATTCAGTGTTTTAACTATGGTATGCCTCAGGGAGTTTTATTCAGATGTTATCTATGTAGTGGTCTGTGCTTCTTGCATATGTCTTTCCTCAGTATGGAAAGGTTTTCTTCTATGATCTTTTGGAATATGTGGTCTGTGCTATTAGTCTGCAATTATTCTTCCTAATCTGTGTCTGTAACTTCAAAATTTGAAGCCTCAGGTACTTATATAAAGTTTATGGAGCTTTTTCATTTTTTATCTTCCTCAAATTTCTTGTATCATTTAATGAATTTTCTGATGGTTCTCTTAAATTCTGTGTGCTTGGGTTAATCTATGTAATTCTCATCTTAAGACATTCCTACAAACCTGGGATATTTAGGGGTGATTTATTTATTTATATTATTTGTAATTTGATAGTGAGTCTTGAGCCTCACTATGTGGATATCTTTTGTTAGTATTTTGTCAAATATGGATGCAGAAGACTGGGAAAGATCACAGGACCTACAGGTGGGTAAGGCCTGAAGTTTGGATATGGCATGGGTGAAAGGAAGTCAGGGGGACATAGTGGGCAGGACTGGTATACAGGATGTGTTCCCTGGTCCAAGCCTGTATGTTGTGGACAGTCAGCGTGGGGCTAGGTGGGCAGTGGTGCTGTGTACAGGACTAGATCTAGATCTGGAGATTTGGGAGAAGAGTTGAGAATGTAGATTCTCCAGGATGGATCCTGGAATGGAATGTGTTGGCTCAGACTAGTCATGGAATTTGATTGTGGTAATGGAAGACTGAAATCAGACATCATTATGAGTCTGTGCTGGTGTACTGTATGTACATCCTGGCCTAAGCATGGTGATTGGGGTCAGTGCAGCCAGGGCTATCCAAAAAGGCTCAGCACTAGACATGGGACCCTAATTAGGCAAGGAGATTGTGACAGATGCATGGAGAGTAAGATCTGGCAGATTCACCAGGCTGGATCTTGACACAAGATGTACAGGCCCATACTAGGCAGAGAGGTTGGGTGTGGCATACAACACGATAAAATCATGTGGTAAAGGAACACTGTACAGTTACACAGGATGTATGTGCTGGCTGTGCCCTGGCCAATTATTCTTTCTGTTGTGTTTTCAGTCAGACTATAAAAACAACTTCATTTCCATTATAAGGGCTAAACATTAAATGACCTTCTAGAGATAGGGTAATTTCTTAGTGTAATTGGATAATAAGGAACTCTAAACAAATACTTGTTATATAATAAATTGATGGTCACCATGGCACAAGTTTGAGGTTTGTGGCAGGGATAATACTCTTATAAATATTTCAGAAAGAAAACTCTGTTCACATGTTAAAAAAAATTATGCTTTTGAAGTCACTAAGTTTTTATTTTAAGCCAAAGCAAGCAAAATCCTTCATAAGTAATATGTACAAAGTCAACACAAGATCTGGTGGAATGAATTCAGGTACTGAATGCCAGTACAACTATATTTTTTGCTTAAGAATGCATAAAATATGAGAAGCTATTCAATAATAAATTCCCTGGCTCACGTTATTTTTTTCAGAAATATATAAATAACGAGTGTTATGAATTGGAGAAGCACTATTCACACACAAGGTTTTCAGAGATGTTATTTACCTTTCAGTTTTTTTCCTTCTCTCTTCTTCCTTCCTTCCTGTCTTTCTTTTCTCCTTGCTTCCTTCCTTCTCTGCCCTCTGGATCTACCTGTTTAAATTGTGGACACCTGACAATCATCCCATAGATTGTGTTTTATTCCATGCACCTAAAATTGGGAAGAATGCAATATCATTAATGTCAACTACGCGACTATTAGACTGTGTATGGGAGCAGAGGAGGAAAGTATGAAATTCCATCACAAGGGGAAAAAGGCAGATGATGTGCCTTTTAAAATCTTCGTACCACATTTGCATTACAAATATTGCTAAAATATGTTTGACATTTTGGAAGTTTTCAGTGTTATAAATGTTATGAAGCTAAAATATATGTTTGGAATCAAAATTCGACGAAGTTAAGGCCTTTTTATACAAGTGATGGAATTGCCATGGTTATGAGCAGTTTAGTTGTAGTACAGTAACATTTATTTTTCCTCAAGGATGTTCTATCACCAGAAAAGTCATCAGTGAAGGATTTCTAGCCCTTCTAGAATATTATTTTCTGTGACAGTTTCATAATGCATAAGATCCCTGTCATTTAAATGACAATTTAAATTTGTATTTGAAGTTTTGCCTTTCAAAGGTTTGATTATAGGAGTGATTTTTGAGATGTGGTGTTTACAAAAGTTGGATACAAAATCATTTGAGAGATTCTAGACTAGAAAAATTACATAATAAGTTCCAAGCTTTATCTAAATTTTGCACCCCAGGAGCTTTGTAAGATAATGGTCTTTATTAGAAATATACCTCACTCTGAGATTTAAACAGCAAACACAATTTCATACCAAGTTAAGAGAATGTATAGGGACTGGAGAGATGACTCAGAGGTTAAGAGCACTGGCTGCTTTTCCAGATGTCCTGAGTACACTTCTCAGCAACCATTTGATGGATCACAGCCATCTACAATGAGATCTGGTGCCCTTTTCTGGTGTGCAGGCATACATGCAGCAGAATACTGTATACATAATAAATCAATAAGTTTAAAAAAAATAGAAAAAAAAATCTAAAAAAATAATGTGTAATATGACATTACCCTCATTAGCGTTAACTAAAAAAAGGAACAGGTAACCTCAACTGTTTGGTTTCTTTTTAATATTACCTAATTCACAATAGGAGGCAAAATGATTTACACTAATGTTAGCCTCTTAATAATTATCATCTTAAACTCAATAACACTGAAATCAAGAAACATTTATTGCTTTTGAGACTATCTGTAAATATGTATCTAATGCATTTTATATTTTAAAATGTCAGTTTTATTTTCTCATTGCTGAGAAAACTACAATATTAATTTCATAGCATAATTACTTCTAGTGTTAAGAAAAACAAACATATTTTAAGAAAAGTGTAAGCTATTTCAGAAGCCAATCCACACTCAACACTGTACTTTTTCAAAATGACGGTACTTAAAGCCCAAATGGCTAAAATGAATGACAATAACATTTCATTTTCATAAAAGCCTGTTACTTATTAAGTCTGAATAGTAAGTAGAGACATAAGAGCCTTATAAGTCTATGATTTTCATTGTAGGAATATCATTTTTCCCTTGAATATATTTAAAATACTGAGAACAAGAAGTTTATATGCAATTACAATATTTTAGAGTGTATAGTGGTAATTCAAATCTATTAAATATTTAAGAGACATTTATATTCAAATATTTTGAAGGTGTTACAAACGTAATTTCCCTTTTATTTCCCATCCCATCATCTTGAAAAAAAAAGCATACAGAAGTAAAGTCAACTCTAAACCAAGTCAGCCAGCAGAGTTTTGCTATCTATAGTAGTAAAAAACTCTTCTTAAGGAGACTTTTTGTTATTGTTATGATAGCTTAAAAATTAAGATTTTAAATTAAGAGATAAGGTTTTTATAAATAAAAGAAAGCAAAGAAATACATATTCTCTTTTTAAAAAAAGTTACTGCAGAAGTTTGGATACAAGAGCCCTGTAAATTTCACCATGAAAGGCATGAGCCCCAAGGGGATATCATTAGGATATGCTATGGCCCTCAAGAGGAATTGGCATGTGTGAGGTTCTTAGCTCATTGTGGGGGAGTGTCTTGGAAGTGCATTTGGCCATATGACATCGTTCTGTCTCATATGGTGAGATGTCTTCTTCCTTGACATTGCCATCATGCAAGGCCACAGACAAGAAGAACAATGAGTCAATTTGATCCTTGCTTGGAATCTTTCAAACTGTGAGCAAAATATAACTTGTCTCTGTTAGAAGTAAATTTTCTCATACATTCTATTAGAGCAATGAAGAGCTTAATCTCTGGTATGCTTCTACTCAAAATTAAGAAACGTTAAAATTTATCCTAATCAACACAAATGTTTACAAATAAAATATATCAGCAGTATCAATTCTAGCTTAGGAAAGCTTATATTATGCAGAGCACAGGTGTGAATGAGCATACATTCCACTTGTGAGAAGAGATTAAGGCAGTGAAACTATTATACTTAAAAGTAGACTTCTTTGCTATTGAAGCTTTATCATGTGTCTTGAGACTCATACTTTCTTTAGAAAACACTATCATCCACCAAAGATCTTTTCTTATGTATTATGAGTACATAGAGTAATCCCTAAAGTACACCAGAGTTTCTAAGCCTCATTTAATTATTCAAAGACTTTTTATACAAAACTGCTCATTTCAATCACAAGCCAGACTACAAACAGCATTTTCCTGTTCCTTATTGATGCCAGAATATTTTCATGTAGCAGTCTCCTAATTCTTACTAAAGATTCTCCCATGCAGCAATGTAAATAGGAACACTGCATCTGACTAGTTCCAATGTGGACCTGTAATCTATTTCTTTGAAATCACCACAGTGAAGAATAGATGTGATCCATTATCCATACTGATGATGGAAGAAAATTCTTTTTTTTTTCTTTTGAGACAACATCTTCTTATCTAGTACAGGTTAACCTCTTACTACTGATCTTTCTGCATCCCATAGCAGATACTGACAAAGAAGAATGTTTTAGTAAACAAAGATCTTTGCATCAATCAGTTTCCTCGCAGAAGGAAAGAGATGAACAAGGATGTTCTTATCTACGGAACAGAGATCTGAATGGAGGTTCATCCTACTGGACCAGCAGACTGAACCAGAGTTGGAGCCAAGCTCATTGCTTTTCACACTAAAAGGCGGGTGAGGGAAAGGAAACTTTGCTGTTTTCCTCTCAGTTACTCCAGATTAGTTATCTGAGAACATGGGCTCTGGTAGAGACAGCCTGTATTCTCTCTGTGATAGCAGTAGCCAGTGACTCCTAGGACTCACTCTTCACATCTTTCCCTTTCAACATTTACAGATCAAAACTTATCACACCATGTTAACCCTTGGAAACTCACAAAGTTACGAATAAATGAAGCTCATTCCCAGCTTGATTGCCATTTTATTGAGCATTTATGAGTTACTCCAGGTTATATATTCTGAAGTGAATTGGTCTAAATCTTTTGAACTCATAGTTTTCACTTGTAAAACTACCATAATGAAATTATGTCAAATGTTTTGTGTGTGTATCTGATAAATAAATGTTGTGGGGTTTTTTTTCATTTTCTTTCTTCCTTTTCTTTTCTTTCTTTCTTTTTGCTATTTTTTTAAGAATGTACTCAGTGCCAGATTCACAATAAGGACTAAAGTCTGATAATTTATTATTAAATAGTAAGGTAGGAAAGTGTGTCAAAGCAGTTTACATTCCTAGAAATCAAAACATGGAAAATCAATATGCAAACAACTTCAAAAATATTATTGTCAGACTTACTTGTCATATGATTGATAAATTGATTCAGTTCACATTAGGAAAGAATCTCAATAATCTATCGGTCAAAAGAGTAAGTGAGTAATTTGAAAGGGAGGAATATGACATAATCAATTCATACTTATTTCATAAATATTTAATGAGTATCTACTAATTTCAAAACATTGTTAATAAATTAGAAGGAAAAACTCATTTCTTAGATGCTTACTTACTGAGTAGACAAAAATGATAAGACAGTTAACAAACACAGACACAGAAAATACTGGAAGGGCACAGAAAATGAAAGCATCCAGGCCACAGGGAAGTTCTATTACATCCACAGAGTATTTATTAGCTGAAGCTCTATGATTACATTTGAGCAAACGTGTATTTGTAGTGATGAAGGTTATTGTAAATGGCTCTCAACAGAGTATTGATTACAGGGAGAAGAAAAAAATCCCACAGCATAAGGCATGAACGAAATATGCATCATCTACTCAAATAGCAAAGGTTCACTAGATATAAGAATAGTAGTATAATTTAGCCTTTTGGTTACTGCTTTATAATTATTCACAGGTACGGGGGATGTGTAACACGAATTGCTACATGCTCTTATTAATAGAAAACCCAGAGTCAGATATTAGGGTAAAAGTTAAAAGATCAGAGAAACAGAACAAGCCAGTCACATTCTTACCTCTATGAAATCCTCAGCCTAAAGAGAGTGAGTTCCTGTTTCCTCACATCTTACATACCTTCTGTGTCCTGCTATATTACTTCCTGGGATTAAAGGCATGTGTGCTTACCAAGGAAAGGCATGAGATCTCAAGTGTTGGGATTAAAAGTGTGTGTTACCACACCTGGCTCTGTTCCCAGAGTGGCCTTGAACTCACAGAGATCTTTATGGATCTCTGTCACCCAAGTGACAGGATTAAGGGTGTGTGCCATCACTGTCTGGCCTCTATGTCTAATCTAGTGGCTGGCTCTGTCCTCTGATCCCCAGATAAGTTTTACTGAGGTGCACAATATATCACCACAGTTATATAAGAAAAGATATTTGAAATCCTTTGAATTCAGAATCTGGTGCAGCTTCGTCACTTATCAAATGTGTGACTGCAAAAATTTGAAACCACTACAAATTTCATGGCGTTTTTTTGAATATTACAAATGATCAAGTATATAATTCCAATTATATGTCTACAATAGAATTAATTAAAATGTTGTTGGGAGGAAAAATAATCTTAGAAAAAATGTGGGCACTCATCTTATACAGGATTAGTCAAAACTTCACCTTGAATTCACCTCCCAAGGATCACATTAACTCAGTCTTTGCTGGCTACACTAGGAACCAGGCTAGCACAATGGATAGTTTTAACCAATTTTAGGATAGATACCCTGCAAACGGTCATGGATGTTTGTTCCCTTTTACTGTCTCCTTTACATAGGTTTGAGAAGTTAATGTCTGCAAATTCTCAATCACACATTTGAAAAAGAGGGAAGCCAGCTGTAATGGAATCCTTTCCCTGATGAAAATGATGATAATCTCGGTGAACAAGCCTCCTGTTGTTCAGATAGTTGCTGCTTTTTGCAATGCCTAATGAATCACTGTGCAACCTGTCACTGCATGAGAAATTATGCAAATTGACAATGAATCAAGGGGCTATTTTAGTCAAATCAATCAGATATTGTATCTATTTGAAACCATAATATAAGCATAATTGATGGTGCATAATTAATGATTAGCTGATGCTTTTAGTAATTAAAAGATTTTTTTTTAAGGTGAGAAGTAGGAAGCCTAGAAAATCAGGCCCTAAGCCAGAACCTGAAGAGAGCAGATTTGACAAATTCCCTCAAGTGAGGAAATCATTGAATACTCTCCTTGTTGTATTTATAATGGTATCCACATTTGGGGAACAAGAGCATTTTTTTCTCATAGAGAACTTTCCAAAGGTAATGAAATACCGCAGTTTCAATATAAAATGCCCCCAGAGGGGCATGTGTTTGTGCATTTCTTCCTCACTCTGTGACACTCTTTGGGAAAGCTAGAGAAATATTAGAGGGTGGAGACTCTCTGGGGGAAGGTTTCTTGTTCATGTTTTTATCCAGACTGTGGATCTTAGTACCAGTCAGCTTTCCACTCCTGCCTCCATGCCTACTTTACCATAGTGGAATATAACATCTGCACAATAAGCCCTCCTTCCTTCACTCACTTCTTTCAAGACAACAAAAAAAAGAAACCAATACACAAAACAAATAACAGTATTGGTGTGTTTTAATCCTACATCATTCTGTGTTTGAATCCTTGTATTAACACTAATCAGCTACATGAGTGCTGTGGGATGTTCTGTATGGCAAATGTGTTGCTAATAAAACACTGATTGGCCAGTGGCTAGGCAGGAAGTATAGGCGGGACTAACAGAGAGAATTAAAAGAACAGGAAGGCAGAGGGAGTCACTGGCAGTCAGCCACCGCCAGGACAAGCAGCTTGTAAAGATGCCGGTAAGCCACGAGCCATGTGGCAAGGTATAGATTTATAGAAATGGATTGATATAAGCTATAAGGACAGTTAGCAAGAAGCCTGCCACGGCCATACAGTTTGTAAACAATATAAGTCTCTGTGTTTACTTGGTTGGGTCTGAGCGGCTGTGGGACTGGCAGGTGAGAGAGATTTATCCTGACTGTGGGCCAGGCAGGAAAACTTAAGCAACACATGAGCTTTAGAAAGATAATAGAAACACAGATGCATAGATATATGCTATTAATCTATGAGCTTCCAGGTTCCTAATTTGTATTTTTACTATAGTATAATATCCTACAACCATTCATGTATAATAATGATGAAGACAAAATCAAATATTAATTGTAAATGTCTTAGACTGGTTTAAATACTAAATATATTCTTATAAGCAGTTACTATAATTATTACAATAATACTTTAATAATCTTTGCTTCTTTTTTGAGACATAGAAGTTATTGCATGACTTACTTTATCCTCAGATTCAACTTGTCCCTAAATCTTGTTCAAAAAAATCAAGAAAAGATTTGTGTAGTCACACAACTCCCAATGACATACTTTGTGATAGAAATTATGGATATGCTGAACCTTGAGATGAAAAGTATATGTTGCATAAAATACAGTGTCATATGAAAGAACAAAAACCCCAGAGATGAGAAGATAGCATTTACCAAACACAACTGATCAAGAACTATTATTTAAGTATATTATAAACTTATCTTAAATTTAACAATGAATTAACAAATGATCCCACTAAAGAAGATATATTAATGACAAATAAGCCATTAAAGGTGCTCCATTTAGTATATCATCAGGGAAATAGAAATTACTACAATGAAATTTTCCAGTACACCTGCTAAAACAGTAAAAACACTGAACATTTACAACACTAAATGTTGGAAATGATGCGGAGAACTGGACCAGAATCCCAGACAGTACAGCCTCTTTATAAGACACTTAGAAGACTTTTTGGAAAGTTTAATATCATCTCATCACAAGGACCTGAATCACACTTATGATATGTAGCCAAAGAAGCTAAAATTTATGTCAATCTTTAAGCCCCAATGCTGTTATATAGTAGGCTTATCCATAACTGCCCAAACTAGTAAGCAACCAAGTTGTGTTTCAGTAGATGAATCTTGGTTCATCCAGACACTAGGATAGCATTTATCACTGAAAGCCAATGCATCATAAGGTTATGTGAATTCAGAGGCTAACTGTATATATTACTAAGTAAAGCCAGTCAGAGAATGTCATGTTTCACAGCTGTAACAGTGATACTCGGGAAAAGGCAGGACTACTCATTAGGGTTAAGTGATTAGTGGGTGTAAGGAGTTAAAGGGGAAAGAATGATGAATAACATGTGTGATGCGGAAGGCTTTCGGTACCCGACAGTGCTCTTTATGACACATTGATAGAACACAGCTCATCAGACGTCAAAACAAATAGAATACACCACAAGAAGATGTGGACAAGTATCTTCCTTAATATAAGGTTAAAAGCACTCATTGAAAATGTAACAACTAGAAATTATATTTATTTTAATAGTGCTCTCTAATTACTATGTCAAAATATCATCAGCTGTATACAATCACCCTTTAATTACTTCATGACTCTGTGAACAAGATAACTAGTCTTCATTGGATATTGCTTTCTGTCAACACCATATTCAGACCCATATACTTACCCCAATACCATTGAGTATAAGCCATTGTAGGCTATCTCTATTTGTAGAGGGACATTGGGGCTCTCCTCTCAGACTGAGTATGTAAATGTAATTCTAAATCTGTTTTCTTGGAAATGAGTGTATAGTCTCCTACCCACGTGAGATAGCCTTAGGAAGTTGTAAATCAATGAGAGCCTGCTTCCTGGTTCATAGATACCGTTCATTATATCTTTGAATATCAAAGCAACTTTCAAAATTCTATCTGATCATTGATATAAGGACACTAATCCCATTTACCAGGGCCCCATCAACACTTTCCTATGTCCCAACCTCCCAATATTATCACCATGAGTATTAGAACATTAAATGTAATTTTTGAGAACACCAGCATTGAATCATCAGTGTCCCACATGGACTGAATTTGTCTGTTCACCTTCAAGAAAAGGAAGGCTGATTTCTTCAGGTTCTCCATAGGAAAAAGAGTCAAACCATATAAACAATTAACTGAGAGTTTCAAAATGTTCCTGGTGACTAGAAATAATACACTATTAAAAACTGCTAGGATGTTTATAAAGACACGGGAATTCTATAAATGGGAATTCAAATGATTCTTAACATTTCTTAAAGCTCTTAGCAGCTATGATGGTCCATTCTTATTTCTATAAGAAGCTTTACCAGTTTTACTCATAAAAACTGTGTGATAAGTGTAGCCATTGGAAGAGAAGATGTGATACAACTGATTCTTGGAGACTGTTTTAAGTGGTACAATGAATGTGAATTCTCAAAACCGAAATATCTATAAGAATATCACTCCTAATTCTCAAACTAGAGATGACTCTTAAAACCTAACAGACATTTGTTATTTTAAATCATGACACTGTATTCTATAACTTCACTAGATGTCACTGAAGTAAGGAACATATTTACTGCTGCTTTAATTTTTGTAAGGAAACAAGTTGATACTGACATGAATTAGACACTTACAGCTATTGCTTAATGCAAGAAAATACTATAAATGTTAGAGAAAGGAAGTCCAGGATTTATATTCCACTTCTGAAAATTATTAGCATAAGCTTTGTATAACTTGCTTATTTTCATCAGCATCTTTACTTCCTCATTATTCAATTAAACATAAAAAATGTAGTCTTGGCTTTTAAGAAACAATAAAATAGCATATTTAAAAATGAAGTATATAATAGATAATAACTCAATACAGATACTTTTAATAAAAGCACTCAGGAGGCAGAGGCAGGCGGATCTCTGTGAGTTCGAGGCCAGCCTGGTCTCCCAAGTGAGTTCCAGGAAAGGCGCAAAGCTACACAGAGAAACCCTGTCTCGAAAAACCAAAAAAATAAAAATAAAAATAAAAATAAAAATAAAATAAAATAAAATAAAATAAAATAAAATAAAATCATTCTATTAAAAGTAAGTGTTACATCATTTCCAAATAATGAAGTGAAGAGGAAAATGGCAAGCCCAAACAACCAAAGTCCCAAACACAATAGCTGTGAAACTCTTTACAATCTAATCTTCATGAAAACTTAGAAAAAACATAGGGTTTTTAGGAATTCAAAAATTGCATGGGAGACTTAGTAAAGAAGTATTTAACTTGGGAAAACAGTGGGCAAGCAACTGTGGCAAGTCAGGTAATGTGCTCTAGAGAATCTCTTCCCCAAACCCGCCACCAATTAATAACCTTCACAACAGTCCCCTCAGTCACAGTGATGCTTTTGGGATGTGAGCAAGCTCTTATGTGCTTGATGAGTATGGATCTGATGTGAAAAGGACTGGAAATGTTACAGCTGAAGTGTTCTTTTTCCAAGACAGGTTTCTGTGGTTTTAGTAGAACATTGCAAATAAATGAAGAAAAACAGGATTGTGAATCACCCCATTCCCCTCCCATGGTTCAAATGGACCACCTGTTCTATTTGGAGAATAATTGTACTAATTTGAATGCATTTTAACCTCATTTTCCAGAATTCAGCTATTCCAGTCTTTAAAAATAGGGAAAATATTTTATTTATATTTTGTACCTATTTTCTCAGTTGCTTATCCCTTACACTTTAAAGCAAAGCCTGACATTTTAATGATTGGGTTATTTTGTTTGTTTCTTTCTATTGGATTTAATGCATCTTCTTTAATTATGCCAGTGTTCTTTAGAATAATTGTTTCATTGGGATTCTGTTTTCATTACATTTGTGGTGATCTGTTCCCAATCTTATTTTTCCCCTGAGCCCCATATTTTTCATGTGCTTTTATTTTAGAAAATAAGTTGTAAAGATTATTTCCTGGGAGTCACACTGGGAAACAAGTTTATTTACAACTGTCCATAAAAGCCAAAGAAATGGGAGTAACACTAGTACCCTTACTTGTCACACTTGTCTCTAAGAATTGTACCTTAATTACTAGCAACACCAGAAAACATCACTCCAGCAACCAATCTCTCCTACTGCAAGATTACTGCCTTGATATCAAACCATATAATACTTTCTGCATGGTTCTTAAACACTGATCACATATGGTATCTTTTCCCATTGATTCCTGTCTTAGTCACTGTTCTGTCGCTGTGAAAAGACACAGAAACCATGGCAACTCTTATGAAAGAAAGCATGTAATTGGGGCGTTGCTTATAGTTTCAGAGGTTTAGTTCATTATCATGGTGGGAAGCACAGTGGCAGGAAAACCCTATAGCAGTAGCTGAGTGCCAGATCATAACCTGTAGACAGAGTGGGGGAGAGAGAAAGGGAGAGAGAGAGAGAGAGAGAGAGAGAGAGAGAGAGAGAGAGAGAGAG